>BQNB010026646.1:0-58393 GCA_026074375.1 Tanacetum coccineum | reverse complement strand
ACTCTGCTGCTTCTAGACTATTCTTACTATATATTTGATATTTTATTATATTGTATGTATTTTAAGGTGTAGTCTGAGCGGATCAGCTAACGGTTTTTATCTAATTGTGCAGGAAATCGTCACTTCTCTTGCTCTAATACAAAACCCAACGCTCAAATCATCTGGAAGCCCAACCCAACACAGGATTTGAGCCCAGATCTACACCCGACACGTATTTTGTATTAACAAATTCTATGTCCAAAAGTTTATGATTCTGATCGAGTAACGTTTTATGGCATGCAAAACGTTTTCTTTTATTTGCATAAAATAAGGGTGTTTAAGATCTTTATTTGTAGGAAGCGAGATGCTTGTGTTCACAACCTTTTAGTATTTTTATGTACTCTAAGAGCTCCAGGTACCATAACTTGGTAACACCAAGTTATGGGGTGCCACATCAGCTTTTTCACATTCACATCCAAAAAAACCCAGGTAACCATAACTTGAGTTGTAACACCACTTTTTTAGCTTTTTCATAACACTATTACACATTACAATACTTTTAAAAAACATACCGAATTAAAAAACATACGGAAATAAAAAACATACGAAATAAAAAAACATACGCCCCGGCGACTAAAAGTCTTCATCTTCGTGTTCAACTTCTTGCCAAATATGCTTCATAAGGTTTTGTTGGAGGCTTAGATGCGTATCTCGGTCTCGCATTTCTTTATTTTTCCGACGTTGAGTTTCACACCTTTCAATCCATGTACGCTGCATATTTCTTGACGGGTTAGCGTACACCTCGTTCCAGTCAAAAACCGCCAGCTTTTGATCTTTTAAAATCATGTTATGGAGTATGATGCAAGAATACATGACTCGACGAATGGTGTTGACATGGTATGATTCGTCGCTGGTTGTGTCATTATTACATCAAAGTCTTGGAGAACACCAAAGCACGTTCGAACTTATTTTCGTGCACTTCTTGATACGCTTTTTAATGTAAGCTATGTTTCGCGTTCATATTGCAACGTTGAAAGTTTCACGAAAAGTAGACCCATTATGGGTAAATACCATCGGCTATGTAATACCCTTTTCATACCAAAACCATTTACCACTACGGATGTACAGGGGCTTTGATGAGTGGAGTCATTAATAAGGTCATCAATTAACGGAGAATTATCTCTAAAACATTAATATCGTTTATTGCACCTGCTACCCCAAAAAATGCATCGTCAATTCCACGAATCTTGCGAAGCTATCAGCTTCAAGCATTATAGTAAGGTATTTTTTATCTCCCCTACCGTATTGTCCGTGCCATGAAACTGGACAATTTTTCCATTCCCAGTGCATACAATCAATGCTTCCAAGCATTCCCGAACGGAAAACCATGAGTTGTAAGATGTTTATTATATATGTTTTCAACATCTTCCAACGTTGGCTTTCTTAAATACTCGGCCATGTACAAAGAAATTATGCACTTATTAAAATTAGTTAGACAATCACGTGCAGTACGCTCACTCATTTGCAAATATTCATCAAACGCATCGGGCGTGTTGCCGTATGCCAATTGGCGTATGGCCGTTGTGCATTTCATAATAACACTAAGACTCATTCGACCGTTAGCTCGGGTTTTCGAACTCTAAAAAATTAAAAATGATCGGAAGAGGAACTGGCCTCATAAGTTCTAATGCCTTTGGCTATTTTTTCAAAAATAGTCTTTCAGGCATACGTTATTTTATTCTTGAATATAATTTATGGATACCTGCAATGATCATTGAAATAATCGGCCATCAATCGTTCTTTGGCCCCCTCCCGGTTACGATTGATTAGGTTCCGGGTATCAAGTGGGTAGACGATATTTTTCTTCGACATCCAATTGTTAGGTGGATTCGCGTAAGTTTGCTCCAAAAAAGACCACGTCGTTTCATCATCATTAGCATCGATTTCAAAAACGGAGATTGCAGAGTTGACGTTCTTCATTATTTGGATTTCATTTTTGTGTTGTGTAGCGATGGTTTTTTATTTTAGTGTGTGTGTAAATGGTGAGTTGGGCGTAGTGTTTATTAGGGTAAATGAAATAAAAAAAATTACAAAATTTTGAAAACTAGCCGTTTTTTATAAGTTGTGGGGTGTGAATAATGAATTTTTTTTTAATAGGGGGCCAAGTTACCAAGTTGCTGTGGCAACTTGGCACCCAACGCCGTTGCCGAAAAAGGGAGTCCGGTACCATAACGCCGGCCACGGCGATAACGCCGGCCACCACGGCGTTATGGTACCCAGTGCTCTAAGTATGGATGCTTTTTTTTTTGGAACGGCGATTTTATTAGAAACAAAAACTAGCAAGGAGCTAGATTACAAAATCACTTAATATTTGGGGTTTTTTGAGCCATTCGTTCCTCCGAACGAGGCTTTAATCTATACTTACACCAATAAAAAAAAAATTAAACAGCAATGGACATTATCAATAACCATCGACTTCGAAATTTTCTTCGTCAAATAGGAGCTTGTTTCGATAGATCCAAACGTAAACACTATACTAATGGTTAGTACCTAACTCCTTCGTACCTCTTTTTGAGTTTGGAATCACATACGAATTGAATACAAGCAGAGTCTTCCATTCTGCTATGATTCATTCTGCTCTAAGTATGGTGCTTAGTAACGGCTGTTTATCAATTTCACACGTGGCTTTGCTTATATTCTCGCTATAATCTTTGGAATCTCAAGTACTATTATAATAGATCAAAACTTCTCGATGCCGTTTTATGCACTAGCTACATAAATAACTTTCATATTTGATAAGGTTAAGTTATATTTTAAATCCTAATGATACGTACACTTGATTACATTCAATATATTTACATGTTTGCTCAACAGTACGTTTAATTGAACTCACAAAGTGATTGATGTTCATTGTTAATTTGATGTATATTGTTACTAAGTGCTGCCTTTATGTAGGGTAGGTTATTGGTAGTAAGATCAATTTATGGTACATTTGGGTGGCATGTCATTTTGCATGTGAGTTGTAAAGTTTGGCTTAGAGTATCTAAAATATTTGATCATCCAATAACAAAATGATAAAAAAATGAAAAAAATCAATGTCCAATGAGATGTAGATGTATGGGCACCCCTGGTACCCCTAGCTCACTGCATAGTGTCAAAAGGTACAAAAGATTTCTTTTGTATCTCACTTTTACAGTGCAACGTAGTTTTTTATCAGTTTCTGTTCCGTAATTTTTGACAGTTTCATACTTTTGACCTGTTAAACTTTATATTTTTCGTTCCGTTTTTTCCGTGTCACAATTTTATAACATATACAAAATTATAAAAATACAAAAAAAATAAAATACAAAAAAAAACCGCAAAAAACCCAGGGGGTACAAACGGTGTTTCAGGGGGTACATATATCATAAGCCTAGATGTATATATGAAGATGTCTGTAATCTATGCAAGTGGTCTATCTTCTAATTGCATATGAAACATGCATGCATCTTGACTATATGGTCTTATAATTTATAGGTACTATGTTATATGATAGTAGTATATATAGTATAAATCAAGACACAAGTGTATAGTATATATGTATTAAAGATCATCTATCTGTATACTTTGACTACTTAAAGATGAAGGACTGAAGTTGGGAAAATTTAAACCTCTCACTTTTTGAATGTGAATATATAAAGGGTCCTTTAGTCACACAATATGTGGAGTACTAAGTAGATCAATAAACTGCAACAATGGGGTGGATAGAGTATCATAAGCCAGTAATAGTTATGCTGGTGTTACAGTTTACATATGCAGGAGTATCATTATCAGCTAAAGCTTCTTTCTTGGAAGGAATGAGCCCTCGTGTTTTTGTTGTCTATAGACAGGCTTTCGGAACTTTGTTTATTGCTCCTATCGCTTACTTTTCAAGGTATTGTCCAACACAATATCAGAAACAGTATGTATTTAAATCATCTAAAATGAATTAGTAGGTTTATGACTTGAACTTCGTTATGTGTTGTAGGAGTAAAACAGCAAGATGTTCTATGGGATGGAAGAGCTTTTCGTTGATCTTCATTGCTTCCCTTATTGGGTAAATTAGTTTTTTACGTTGTATTTATATCTTTCGCTTCCCTTTATATCTAAAGATATTATAACTACAAGGTTTTCTTATATATTTTGAATTACTTGCAGGGTAACAGGCAACCAAATGATTCAATATGAAGGCATATATTTGGCCTCATCATCAGCAGCAAGTGCTTTATCTAATCTTATCCCTGCTATTACCTTTGTTGCTGCATCAATTGTTGGGTACTGATTAAGCTTTGATACTTCAAAATTTTCTAACAAAATTATTCAAAAATGCATATAATATAAGAAGTTTATTTTATTATAGATACGAACCAATAGATATTCGAAGCTTGAGAACCATAGCGAAAATATTAGGGACCATTGTGTGTGTCACCGGTGCTTCTGCAATGACACTCATCAAAGGCCCCAAACTTCTAAATTTTCAATTGCCTTTATCAAATTCACTATTGCTACATTCAACTGAAAGTGAAAATCTTTGGCTTGTGGGTTGTTTATGTCTCTTTGTCGGCTGCTGTTGCTGGTCATTTTGGCTAATTATACAGGTTCGTAACACTATACTAATTAATTAGATGTATATATGTAACAAAAAAAAACAATTACATTTTATAGTTCGTTAAAGTCGAGAAATCTGCTATAATATATAATCATAGGTACCAGTTACTAGAAACTATCCCGATCACTTGTCATTATCGGCTTGGATGTGTCTTTTGGGGACGCTGCAATCTGCAACGATTACATTGTTTACAGATCCATACTTGGAAGCCTGGGAACTTAGCTCGTATTTGCAACTTGGAACTTGTTTATATTCGGTAATTAGTAAATCACAATTCTTAGATATCACAAAGATAATGTTTAGTTTTGTGTTTGAAAATTTAAGATAGCTTTTATTTCTCAATGGCTTTTTATGATCAGGGCATTGTTGGTTCGGGAATTTCCATATTTGTGCAAGCGTGGGTCATCGAAAGGAGGGGTCCTGTATTTTCAGCTATGTTTAATCCTTTAAACACAGTCATCGTCACTATCATCGCTTCTATGTTTCTACAAGAACAGATATACGTTGGAAGGCAAGTGGAATTAACATAAACCTCCTATACTCTTTTTGGTCTCTCATGCGTTCTTTATGGAGTTTTATAACAATTATTTGAACAGGTTGTCATTTTTTGTCTGTATTTATAATAACTGAACTTCGTTCTTTTCTTGAACTGTAGTGTGATAGGGGCATTTGGAATCATAATCGGCTTGTACATTGTACTATGGGGTAAAGCCAAAGATGTCGAACAGCTGAAAGAAGAACATGAGAAGTTGACAATGATATCTCAAAATGACCAAAACCGTATTGTTCAGATTATGGTTGATGGGTCAAGCGTGGCAGAGCCCCTTTTGTGTAACAAAAAGAACGAATCAAATCAGATTGCTTGAGTGAAGCGTTGATGGGCAGGTTTCTGCAGTGCCTCACCACCACTGAAGCATAGTGAAACTTGTAGATATATATGTAGGTCCTTTATTACGACTTCACATTAATTTTTATTTGTTGTTACAACAGTATTTTTTTTTAAAAGTTTATAATATAATATAATGGAACTATAAGCTATAAATTAAACGAACACATAACTTGTTAAAAAGATTACATACACTTTCACCAAAAATGTGTTTGTCTTTCAAAAAATCTGTTCTAGCTGCATCTTCGGCTAAAACATGTATAGCTGTATCTAAGATAATCCTTTATTCTTTGTGAATACAAGTCAGTACACATCTTGCATGCTTAGACCGAAAATTCATATAATATGAAAATATGTGGACGCATTTTTTAAACATATCTCTTCAATCATGACATGAGAATTGAGATAACCATGAACTTTCTTTGCATTTTTTTCCCAAAACTTTTTGCCTTACGGATTATTTTGTCATTTTATATTCTCATCATGAATCACGAACACCTATTAAATTAAGAACAACTCTTTGGAACATAAAGCCATCTTTTTGGTGGGTAAGAATATGCCGTTTTCTATTATGCACAACTTGAATAATCTAATCTAATATTCTAATATTTAAGGACTAATGTTGTTAAGTTATATTTGACCTCCTTAAAGTTTCACTCATTATATTATAATCTTGCTTCTGCGAAAGATTATTAACTGGCAACAATGACGGATGCACAATTAAGTCCCACGCAAGGAAAATATATGAAATGCATGCAATGTTGAAGCTACAACTTGCTCACATGGACGGTCCTACTTGATTGCTGGGTGCGGCACGAGTCACACCCGACTTTAAGCAGGGTGCCTTAAGGGTAAAAACAACTAAAGCTAAGCCTTTAGGTTTCTATTTGTTTGAAGGCCCCGATTTTCTAGAACCTTGTATGTATATATAAAGTCATTCACGTATTTTTTTTTCACCTGACATTCATAGAGATCCAATAATTTAAGACCTCAAATAGCCAATAAACATTAATGATCGAAAATTTTGGGCCTCTTATATTTTTACTTTCCGGCCTACAAGTTGTAGAAAGCGAAGCCCAATATCTTAAGCAAAATAAAAGGCGAATAGTTATGTTGGTGTTGCAGTTTACATATGCAGGAGTATCCTTATCAGCTAAAGCTTCTTTCATGCAAGGAAGGAGCCCTCGAGTTTATGTTGTCTATAGACAGGCTTTCGGAACTTTTTTCATTGCTCCCATTGCTTACTT
Organism: Tanacetum coccineum; assembly: GCA_026074375.1. Classification (NCBI taxonomy): domain Eukaryota; kingdom Viridiplantae; phylum Streptophyta; class Magnoliopsida; order Asterales; family Asteraceae; genus Tanacetum; species Tanacetum coccineum. The sequence continues at coordinate 51,654 of BQNB010026646.1, read as the reverse complement.
TGCAAGCTATGTTCCAACACGATATTGAAGTAGTATGTAGTTAAATCATCTCAGATTTTAATAGGTTTGAAATTTTGTACTATTGTACGTGTACCATAGGAGTAAAAGCACGAAAGATTCAATGGGATGGAAGAGCTTTTAGCTAATCTTCATTGCACCCTTGATTGGGTAAATTATATTTGACATATTTGTCGCTCACTACTTGTTTATAAGTTCTGCTAAGTTATTTTGTTGTGTATATATATTTTTGGGCAGAGTAACAGGTAACCAAAATACCAAATGATTCAATATGAAGGGTGAAGGCATATACTTGGCCTCATCATCAGCAGCAAGTGCTTTATCTAATCTTATTCCAGCCATAACCTTTGTTGCAGCATCAATTGTTGGGTGCTAATTGAGCTTTCTCACATATGATATTAAATGCATATAAATTCAGATACGTGTTTGAATTTTACATATGCATGATTTTAGGTTTGAACCAGTAAATATTCGAAGCCTGAGATCCATCGCTAAAATATTAGGGACGGTTGTGTTCGTCACAAGTGCTTCTGCAATGACGCTCATTAAAGACCCCAAGTTGGTTGTTTATGTCTCTTTGCCGGCTGTGATGTTGGTCATTTTGGCTAATTATACAGGTTTTTAACATTATACTTTAATGTATATACGTAATGAAAAAGAATGTGTCATTTTACAATGAAGCAAAGAAATTTGTTCAAATAATACTATAACAGGTACCACTCACTAGACACTATCCTGACCACTTGTCTTTATCGGCTTGGATGTGTTTTTTTGGGACACTGCAATCTGCAACAGTTACATTGTTTACAGATCCATATTTGGAAGCTTGGGAAATTAGCTCGTATTTGCAGCTTGGATCTTGTATATATTCGGTAATTAAATCGCTAGATATTTCAAGTTATAATGTTGTATTTGTTTATCTGAAAACTTATGATGACCCTTAGTAGACAGTTTTTCTATATCAGGGTATTGTTGGCTCTCGCATTTTGATGCAGTTGTGCCTTCATATGCGGAGACATTGACTTTTAGTCAAAAGTTAAGTTATTTACTTTCTTTATTTATTTAAGTTTCTTGTTTGACAATAAACTTTGATTAGAAAACTATATTCTTAATCAATTATGTGTTTAGAAATAAGAAAGTAATATTCAATCTTTTTAGGTTGATTTTAATTATCCTATAAATATAGGGTCTTTTTCTGTGTATTGATGAGTTATCAGTTTTAATAAAAATAAACCATTGGCCGCTGTTTGTTAAGAATTTTTACCCTAATAATCGGTATTCAATCGAATCAACAATTGTTGAAAGAATTGTTTCTGGTATTCGTAGAATCAACATATCCAATTTGTTATCTTGTGTTTTTACTCTACATCAGTTGGTATCAAGAGCCGAAGTTCCTGATTAAGATGCCTCCAAGAAGAAACCGGAATATTAATGATGTCTATTACCGCATTACGGCAAGAATGGAGGAGCGATTGGATCAGTTCGTTGATCAATTTGTTAATCGAATGAATGACATGATGAATCCAAAAAGACGTGAGGATCGTAACGGTCGGAGAAGTGAAGGCGAAGAGTCAGAATATCTGTTCTTTGAAGGTGATGGTTCTTCTGATGAATGGGGAGATTATGGTGTGACGGGTAACGGTTATGAAGGACCTCCAGTATTTGATGATGATCAATATGAAGAAGAGATTGTGAGTGGAGATGTTGGGAAAGGATTTGTTGACAATTATCTAAATTTTCAAGAGGATGAAAATAATGTGTCATTTTCGGGTGTTGTGTTGGGTGTAGAAGAAGAATCGATGCCAGTTTATGATACCGATATTGAAGATGTCATTGATGGGGAAGAAGACAACATGGAAGACGTTGTAGTTGTGGCTAATGATCTTTGCTCTTCAAAGATCCAAACTACTGTAAGTGTTAATTTTTCAAAAACCGTAGATTCAAACCCTCAAGAGTTAATTTTGTTGAAAAAGGGAAATTTTGTCGAGGTTAGTATTTTGATTGGCAAAAAATATCAAGAAGAGTATTTGAAAGCTGCACCCATGGATGATAAGTTGGGTTTTAAGACGATCAAGGTTCGAGGTTGTGTTATTATAATGAAAGGGAACTTGATGTAGGGGATTTAAATGTGGATCCTACGAGTAAAAGGGACGAGTGAGGCAAGCTCGAGGACGAGTTTTTTTCAAGTGGGGGAGAATGATGCAGTTGTGCCTTCATATGCAGAGACATTGACTTTTAGTCAAAAGTTAAATTATTTACTTTATTTATTTATTTAAGTTTCTTGTTTGACAATAAACTTTGATTAGGAAATTATATTCTTAATCAATTATGTGTTTAAAAATAGGAAATTAATATTCATCTTTTTAGGTTGATTCTACTTGTCCTATAAATATAGGGTCTTTTTATTTGTATTGATGAGTTATCAGTTTTAATAAAAATAAACCATTGGCCGCTGTTTGCCAAGAATTTTTACCCTAATAATCGGTATTCAATCGAATCAACGACTGTTAGAAGAATTGTTTCTGGTATTCGTAGAATCAACAGATCTAATTTGTTATCTTGTTTTTTAGTCTACATCAAATAGGCAGGATAGTTTGAAACATATAAGTCTAAGCTCTTATCTGTCTGAAATTCCACTATCCTGAATAGGGTATGAAGACAAGTCCAGTCTCAGTACTGACCTTATAAAGTGTTGTTATCCCATACTTAGAATAGAAATATAATAGAGACAAAGTTGTATGTTTTGTACTAGCCCATCAACATTGAGACATACACTTATCGTCCATGTGGGTATGACCTTATAAGTAGTATATATAGAACTCTTGTAAAGGAGTAGATGTAAGTTTGTGCATTGAAAGTCGTAACTTTCACAAACACCTACTCCTCCAAATCTACTAAGTCCCTGAGTAAGCTTAGTTGGTTAGCATAGTAGTTAACTTTGCATAACACTTTAGGTTTATGCAAAGTTATTAGGAGGAGATCACACACACACACATTGTCATTCGATCCCCATTGTAGTTTCGCATACAATGGGGTATAATTCTTAATAAAAAGAGTTAAACGTTGAAAAGTTATTTTTGTGTCTTTTACTTATTGTTTATCTTTACTTACACAAAACTTTTTCAAAGAACAAATACTTTATTTACTTGCCATGAGTTAGTTAATGATAACTTTGTAGTTATGGTTCACTAACTAAGATGGAACAACAAGTGGTATTAGAGCAGAAGGTTTATAAAACTTTTTTACACTTAAAACTGCTCAAAGTTTTTAAAACCTAGATCCTAAAATGGATGTAGTAAATAATATGCCCTAGCTAGTTGACAAAAGGGGAGGTAGCTATGATGCTATTGCTCCCAAATTAGAGCTGGGATAATTCAATAAGTGGAAAAAGCATATGCTTTGATACTTAGCAAGAATAGAACCCTATTACTTAAAATGAATGTAACCTGTAAATCAAAGACAAGAAACAATATGCCTAGCATAAAATCGGCAGGATAATAATATACAATGATATGATTTGGGTTTTAGCACTACGAACGAAAGAAAGATAGGATGAATGTGCTAGATGAAATCGTAGTTTTCTGCAAGTTTTAGGAAAATTACAAATTCTAGAAATTATACAAGATTAATTTTTCAAAAATAATAAAAATTTGAATTTTACAAAATCTGGAGACGCGACGCCGTCAGGATAAATCCTGATGCCGTCTCTAAAGATTGAAAATTCACATTCGTTTTTCTCAGAAAAATTTCTACACGCAATTTCTATTAGTTATTTCCTGTAAAAATACACATAAACCACAAAAATTATTAGCACAAACATATGACTCTAACAAACATGACACAAGAAATAAATTGTGAATTAATCTAGAATTATTTATTTCACATGTTTAAAATTGGTTCTTAAAAACCGGATATTTTCTCCCCTACACTTATTTGATGCAAAATACCTTTGATTGCAATTAAGACAAAGTTAAAGACAAAATAAAGCATGATCACATAATTCAAACATAATAAAACAAACAATAGAGAATTAAAACACATGACGCTCCGAAAATGCAAGAAATAAAAGAAAGTAACTGAGACATGCTCGAGTTACCTCTCGAGAAGCGCTTGTTTTTGTTTGAGTCACGAGCCTGACTCTACCCTTATTTAACAGTCAAAAGGGGAGGTTCCCCTACACTTGAGGTCAAGTGTGAGTGGTAGTAACGGTACACACCATTGTAGTAAGAAAGATTCCTATGTTGAAAAAGTAGTTGTTGAATTATATGCTCTAAATAGTGTGTTTCTGTAATCCTAACCTTCTCTACTTATTTTGGCCTAATGGGTAAATTAAGCCCTCTTCCTATAAAAGAAAATTCTTTAAATTCTAATTCTCAATCATCTTCTATTATCTCCAAATTCAAAAAATCAACACCTAAGGATCCACTTTGTCCTAATAAACATGGTTTAAATCCATAATGTTTCTTAGGATCATCAATGCATGGGTGATAATAGCAATACAAATCCCTAAGGTGGAAAGAAGCCACGTGAGGTGAAGGTGGTGTATGAATGGTCAAAGGATCTACTGCCTTCATCCTAAACCTATTGTCACACCCCCAAATTAGGTTGTAACAAAAATAGGAAATCCAAGGGCGTGACGTTATGAATATCTTAAACACAAGTACAAGAGAACGACCACTATATGGACGTTTTGAAAATAAACACCGTTGCAAAATTATAAAATAGTTAAATCATTACAATACTCCAAAAGTAATACGTTAAAAATGCGGAAGCTAAAAAGATGTTTAAAGTACAACAGTATTTAAATGTTAGACATAAGTTTTCTTGAAAAGTAAAGTCATAATGCACGTAGACTCCATAAGCACATCAAGAGAAATCCAGTTAAGCACCTGAAAACTTGCTTAAAACGTCAACATATAGTTGGTGAATTCGTAGGTTTAAGTATAACACAAGTATGGACCACAAGATTTGTAAACATGTGATTATCGTAACACATACTATATCACAAAAAGTATTTACGATGCACTAAGCTCATGATACCAAAACTAGACATACTATGTAGCATACTTGATGCTATGTAAAGCTTGCCCTTCAAGTGTCCAACCAAAGACCACCTATAGTTCGACATGATATACGTCCGTTTTAACCAATCTGTCCATCAAGTGAGAATTACCAAACCCGAACGGGGGCTATCAGTCCCAATAGATGTATTTATAACACTCGCGCTTACTTTCAGTAATTAACGGTTCATGAATACGAGCAATAGTGGTTTAGCGATAACTTAGGAAACACGTAAACATGTAAGAGTAAAGTAAGTACTTGTGTCCAAAGTTTAAAAGCAAGCAATGTTCTCACCCTAAAGTTATAAGTGATTGCAAAATAGTAAAAACGTGGGGCTACGAACTCACCTTAAGCCAATGGTGAGCAACAAAATAATCAACGTGTGAAGTAACGAGCACAAGGTCCTAACCGCGACCTAGATAATAATGACGCACTTTAGAAGCGAGAAAAGCGAAACGTTGAATAAAACTTTTATTGAAGTATATATATCATCCACTTGTGTTTGTGTCTTAATTTATTTAATAAAACGTGTATTAACAAAGATATAAGGTTTTTAGTTAAGTTACGACATTTATACAAAAATTACTATTTTTGGAAAGTTTCTAATGTCACCTGAATATATATAATTGATACATTATCAGTCGCTAAGGTTTTTAAGACTTAGACGGACTCGAAAACACTCGAAAAGTCATTTTATTGTTTCAATCAGCATCTAATTTAATTATAGTGTCTCAAAGATGATCTGATTTTAACGTGGTATAACTTCTTTGTTTTAGACTTTCAAGCCTAAAAAAAATTCGTTTATTTAACCAAAAAATCGTTCCGAACAAGTTTTCTTTTATACACGTTAGCTGGTTCGGACCCAAAATGGGTCAAAACCTTGATTTGAAATTGGGACATAATGTCCGTTATTTGTTAAAAAGCTGTCTAAATCATTTATTTTCCGACGATCTTAAATCGGCCATATCTCCTTCGTTATAGTTTTCGTTTTTCACGTTTTTTATATCAAAAATCATCTAGAAAACATATACTCTCCAAATTTTAAAGCTTTATCTTGTAAAAACATTTTTATGACACTCAAAACCTATAATCAATTTCGGACAGCAACATGTTCTATCAGAAACTTAGCCGAAAACACTACAATCTTCCCCAATGGCCAAATCTATCCTATCTTCATTCACGACTAATTCCAACAACAAAAACCATTTCAAAGACTAGTCTAATCTCACCGCCACACTTATCAAATGCCACTTTTAACGCTCTATACTTCGCTACAACCTCAAAAGTACGCTAAAAATGCAAGTTTGTAGATAAAGTTTCAAACTTTTAAAATGATTTGTACAACCTTGTTCATATTAGTGTTTTTGTTATAAAAAGTGACCTCAAACGTGAATGATATATTTTTTAAGAAGAATAGAAGATGGTGAGTGAACGAGTAAAAGAAAAGTTCACCCAAACGAAGGAAACAACGATACTTACTTGTGTGAGAAAGATGGTGATGAAAAGCTTGTATCTTTACCCCAAATAACTATGAAATATAACCCGAATAACAAAAGGAACGCCCCAAATAACCAAAGGAATGAACCACGATCAACAGTCCGTAAATAAAACTTGAATCAAGGAGAAAAAACACCAAAGGTGTTGGTGTTTTGGTTTGTTTAACGCAAGAAGGAGGAGATGGAAAGAAAGAGTTTTCTTGTGTGTGTTTGTAGAGAGAGGAACTATAGAGAAGAAATGAATGAGGTGAATGGTTAAATACAATGTATGGGAGCCTTGGTCCTTAAGGCTAAATCAAGAATCCTAGGAGGTGTGGGTACTATGGGAGACATAAAGGAGAAAATAGTAGAGTGGTGTTAGGTGGAAGGTGGCGTACACCTAGAGGAAGGGAGGGGGAAAAGGACCAATTTAATTTTTAAGCTCTATCTTTAAAGAAGATATTTGTTTAAGTAAAAACCTTGATATTTCATGTATGCACACGTCAACTTTTAAAATTATTATTATATCCCTAAAAACTGAAAACTCACATCTTCTCCACAAGAAAATATGAAAATTTAAACATATGCTTGTAACGTAAGATAGTCATTCAAAGACTACGTTAAAAAACAAGCCGAAACGCATCCGGTAACGTTTCTCAGTTCTATGCGGGATAACTTCCTGGTTTTTGGTCAGGTCAACATGTAACTTATAAAAAGTCAAACTTGTTCACGTAAATGGAAAGATTTTTGACCTGTAAATTTACGGAGTGTCACAACTATCCAGAATATGTGGTTTGATGGGTGGTTCGGAGCCTCTTTTGTCTTCTAGACTTACATCTAAGGATGGACAACTAGCTAAAGGCATTGGTTGAGGCTCTGGTTCATCAAAACTAGAAACTTCCCTAGAACTAAGAGGAATGTCATGATTACAAATATTCAAGCCTAAATCCTCTAGTTGGGTTTTGTCTAAAGGTTCTACCTCTATCGGGATTCTTATAGTATCTTTTACTTCTTCCGGGTAATTCACGGCCGGAGTGTATACCTCAAATGATGGGAGTAGGGGTGTTAACAATCTGAGCCGAGCCAAGTTTTGGCCTAAACGAGCCAAGCTCGTTTGTTAACTACTCGACTCGAGCTTGAGTAAACTTTTATAAATTGGCTCGAGCTTGAACTCGATTATTTTTTTTTGTTCGAGCTCGAGCTCAAAGCTCATTTAAAATTTTTAACTCTTTTTTATACTCCGGTAAGAGTGTTAACGATTCAAGCCCGAGCTAAGTTCCAAGATACTCAAAATCAGCTCGATTATCTATTGCTCGGCTTGAGCTTAACTGGAGCTCGAATAATTCTCAACATCATACTTGAACTCAAGCTCAAATATTTAATATCTCAAGCTTAATGCTCGTTTGTTAAGTAAAGCTCAACAATACACGTTTTTATTTTTATTTTTAACTTTTTCAAAGAATAGTAAAAGCTCCACTACTTTCACTATTAAATGAATAAAGTGACAACGAGCTAATAAAACTTTATACTAGTATTCATTTGCTAGTTTTCTTTCCTCTACCGATGTGGGATGTAATGCAATTTTGATTTGTCTCGTTTATTTTTCTTCATACAAGAACATCTTGGATGAAATAATTTATAAGTAATGATCATCCATGTAATAATTGAAATGATTTACTACCACTTTAATATAGTAATAAATATATATTATGTAAAAAATATAATGCATGAGACATGTTAGTTAAGGTAACGATTAGTTTGAGTTGTCAATGTTCTATCTTATAACTAGATGATAACCCGTGTGTAACGACGACGTTGAATAGCAATATTGATTTTTGTGTGCTATTTTTAATATGTATGTTCATGCTAATATAGTGCATATATCTCCTTTTATATTCTAATGATGATAAATATTATATCAAAAGACATTTAAAATCATTAGCGATAACTCAAACCAAAACCACACGAAAACAATCTCATCACGTTGGGCTCGTGCTCTAGTACGCCAAGACCAGTGCATCATGGACTGTTAACGCGAGCTTGGTTTTTCAAAGTCTGCTTTTCTCTTATCCTATAAATTTTAATCTTTCAATAAAAGTTCATACATGATATTTAAGATATTTTATAATAATGCAAGTGGATTTGGACTTTATAGAGATCGTGTCAAAATGTCAAGTTCCGTTTTAAAAAACCCAACTTTAAACCTTTTTAAAAACTCAACTCAAACCCTTTTAACCAACTCAAAACATTTTATAAAACAACCTCAACACTTGGAGATTCACATTTTATAAAATGATCAAATGAGAAACAACAAATATGCATAATCTTACTTGCGACTTAACTAATTACTAAATGGGTCTACTCCCTTTTGATCAAACAAGTTAAGGTCACTTTGGTCACTTAGCTAAATATTTTTTTCTCTTATGGGTTAATGGTTTACTATATATGAAAAGTACTTGACTTAGTTGCATCACTGTATTTAGTTAACAAGTTGTGTAACTAACCAACATTATACCATTTGAACTTTGAATTTGAATTTTGACTTTTGATTCAAGAATCTCTTTGCATTGCTTTGTACAACTTGCTCTCCACAAGAAAAATTTTTACCGTCCGTTAACCAACTTTACCTCTTCTCAATTGGTTGATAGTGTATTTCTTTCATTTATCTTTATCCAATGCCTAATCAACCCTCACTTAACCATGGCTAATGTGTTGGTTTAACCGACCAAACTTGAGGCTTTGAAATGCACTTGAGAAGCTAAAAAATAAAGTGCACTAGGGGGTAAACAAGAGGAAAAACTAGTATATTATGGTTATGTGTATACTTAATTTTCTATATATTTTAGCTTTTTGACCTTTTAAAGCTTGCTTAATCGTTTGGTCAAACTTGATCCAAAATGATTTAGTTGCACCACTTTTGTAATGGTTCGCGTGCAAACTCTATTTGTCTTTTCTTTCCGAAATTCTATATATACACATAATTAAAATGCTCCGTCTTAATGTGTGGTAGTCTAATTGCTTGTTAATGTATACATAACACGGATTTTTTTGTTTGGCAAATTAGTAAAATTTTGTAACATGTAGATTGTACGACTATACACAATTTGCACAATTATACTCCGATTACCATTTACACTTTCGTGTAACACATTTAAATTAATATAAAACATAAAGGATGAAGAAATTCAAGTTGAGTAAAAGCTTTTAGAGCATTAGCAATAAGAAATTCGTGAAAGATATATTAATAGTGTAATACACATTTCTATTTTTCCCTTTCTTTTAGCTTTAAATGATTTTTACACATGTTTAAGAGTAGTATTTAGTTAATTTTGGTACACAAAGTTAACACAAATATTGTATTAACGAAATATCAAATGCATGGATGCTCAATAATGACAAAAGTTCTTTATAAAACACTATTTTTTCAAATAACAAATGACTCAATCTGCACCATTTAATCATTTTAGATCAAATGGTATAGATTTATCCTGATTTTAAATTAATAAAACACGGAACACATTTTTGTAATTTTCTCACTCCACCTAACACCTCACCACTTCAGTTTCACACACACACACTCACACACATTTACACACACCCTCTCTCTCACACCATTTTACACATACGCACTCTCTTTCTCACCCAAAACACACACAAACCACAATAAACTGTCATCGATCCTCCATATCATTGTTGATCTGACGTTGATTCACCACTGATATGTCATTCCATCACCGATCTGATGATGATCCGTCTTTCTTCATCAGTCCGCCGTCGATCCCCCATCTGTCATCCGCCGTTGATCTAAAAGTTGTTAAAAATCTGTTAACTGAACAAAACTTTAAAGAAATACAGGTTATTGAATCTAATTTGATTTTTTTTCATTTTATTGTTATTGAAGCATATAATTAGAAAATAAATATTGTCATTAGCATATTATAAGTGTTTATAAAGAAACTTTTAGATTCGGTTTGATTTTTAATTTATGAATGAACATTTTTGCTCTTGTGATTCTTGTTGGTGATGTCAAGCAGTTTTTTATGTGTTTTTCTGTAAATTATTAATGATTAACCGAGTATAAACACATGTAAATGTAAGTAAAATTGTTGTTTTGATATATAATCAGTACATGTTGCTTATTTTTGTGCTTATTTGATTTTTTTTAGGTTTTGTTGCTTATTTTTGATATTATCAATAGATGTTCTTAATTTGTTGCATATTTGGGATATAAGCAGTAGATGTTGCTTATTTAGGTTTTTAGCTTTGTAGGTTTTTGTTGCTTATTTTGGTAGGTTGTTGTTATGATTGTTGATGCACACCATGTGTTTGATGAAATACGACTGTGATAATCACACGTGATTTAAACTACGATTACAACCCTACGATTTATGAATATTAATTGATGATGTCTTATGTTACTCAACATATGAAGTTATTATCACCGAATGTTATTGTATGATTAGGATGTACATACGAGCCACGATTATTGATTGATGTGAATGTGTGGATCATAGGCGCTTTTGTTTAAAAAAATCATAATTGAAAAGAGACAAATTCAAGTCATAAGCCTTCTGTTGCTTTGTATGTTGTATTTTTACGCATGTTGATATGCAAATCACATGTGACTTACCACAAATCACATGTGATTTACCTCAGATCATATGTGATTTTACCTCAAATTATTTTTAATTTATGTATGTTTTTATAGTGCTTCACGTGGAAAGATATTTGGGTGAAGCTTCTAAAGTTCGAGTATGCCACAACGATATCGTTAGACATGTTGAATGTGCATGCATAGAGGATGTTTGAATTGGCTATGCATCTTGAGAATTAGGTTGATGATGATGTAACGTAATTAGTTAGAGTTTGACGTAATTGTTAAAAGCATGTATATGGTAGTTTGGATTTCCTTTTCTGAAGTATGGGTTGTTTTCAGACAAGTATCAACATTTGTAAGTTATAGTTCATCTATGGAAATAATAGAAGTAGTCTAATATATGTCCATGGTATTAAATGTGCTTTGGAGTAAGTATGTGTTTAAAACCAAGTATCAAAATATGTATCTTATGAATTAGTATAATTAACAAGTCTTCCGTTTGCTCTAGTATCACATGCTTTACCCATGGATCACAGGTGATTTACATACCAATCACATGTAACTTGCAATACGATTTATACTTGATTTAAAAGCATATGTCTTACAAATCACATGTTTTGTTTTCTATACATTTTATAAAAATGTTGAGTACTCTCTTGTGTCTTACATTCAAACATTGTACAAATAACATCGTTAAGCATTCTGTTAAAAGATTTGTATTCAATAAAATGACAATTCGATAAATTCAATAAACAATATTGCAAGAATTTTAAAGAAAATGAAATAATAAATTCAAATAAAAAGTTTTCAAGCGTCCATCAGTGTCGTATTTCCCTTTGCCTTTCGATTAGTGGAAAATTATTTTTGTATGTGTCTTAGTCTTCTCTCCACAATGTCCATGTTTCTTTTTTGGCTACACCTTCACTTGAAGTGCTTTCTCTTTTCTATTCATTCTATGTTGTCCTTTCGTTCCACATTTGTTTCAAGTTCCTAAAGGATTTTTAGTTATAGTTTCTTGAACAAATTGCTTAGAAATGTTGCAAAGTTCCACATTTTTACTATTGTGTGTAGCTCTCTTTTTTTGCTATAAAATCACCAAACTTTTGAATTCCGTCTATTTAGTGTAGTTGTTGACCTACACAACCGGTTACCAGTTAACATATTTATAAAACTTTATTTTGATGTCCAGCTGGACATTCCATGTATACATTTTTTTCAATATAATAATATGCATCTTTTCAACTACATTTAACCCGCCACCAAACATATCATCTTCTTGTAGCTATTTTTTTCACCACCACCAAACAAATCAACTCCACGTTTTTAATGGATTCAAACCACAAAATTATCTAAAGCAAATAATCACCATTGTTGTTCATCTTCTAACTTCTTGACTATCCGCTATAACCGTTGCTGTCTGCACACCCACATAAATTTGATGTCGCAAAATCTAGATCTGAACACAAACCTATTACCCAAGTTTAAAACACATTCATAAGCTCAAAAAAATCAACATCTATTTTTGACCGGACCTTCTCCATGACCCAGGTGTTTAGGCCAGCACTTTGGGCTGTTGGGTTACGTGTATAGGTGGGAACATCTCTACCAAAATGATTTCTCGATTATAAATATCATAAAAAATGTGTTTTATTTTAAAACTTCTGTGATGTACATTCAATCTGGTGGTGATGGTGTTTGTTGTTGGAGGTTACACAAAGGGTATGATGGTCGCGGCTTCATTGACGAAAGAAGATGAACTCATTTATAGGGTTAGGGTTTAGAAGATGAAGATGTGTGGTGAGAGTGATTGGGAAAAAAGTGTGGTGGGTGTGTTATATAAAAGTGTGGTGGGGAAGGGAGGGATAATTGGTATAAAAAGAGAATTAAGGAAAAAAATGGCTAACACGTGGCAATTACATGGTTGGGTAACCTGTACACGTAGGCTTACCCGGTTGTTAAGGTCACCCACTACACAAAATAGACGGGATTCAAAAGTTTGGTGATTTTATAGCAAAAAAAGATAGCTATACACAATAGTAAAAATGTGGAAGTTTGCTATATTTCTAAGCAATTTACCCTAGTTTCTTCCATTCATTCTATGTGATCCTGTACATGGAACACATGTGATTTTACATGGATCACATGTGACTCACATATGAATCACATGTGATTCTGATAAAAGAATCTAAGAGCAAATTAATAGTTCATACTTTCAAGTAACATACCTTATAGTCTACCACTGCTCGCTTGTTGTTTACTAGTTTTGCTATAAAGGGTTCTATAAGCAACCACATTCTTGTCTCTAACCATGACAATATTACAACCTTCATTTATTTATAAATCTTGTATTGTACATGACCAACACCCTTCAATTATTTCCTTTTAATAAAGTGAAAATGTTGTCCTAGTATACACTCTTGTTGCATGTGATTTACTAATTTCTATATCAAAACTGAATCATATGTGATTTAGTTTATAACATCAAAGAATGAATCACACATGATTTACATTTTCCATAATAAAACACAACAAAGCATAATCACGTGTGATTTACTTCTTTCTAGATCAAAACTCAATCAAATTTGATTCAGTTTACAACAAAAAAGAGTAAACCACACGTGATTTATATTTTTTCATAACAACACACTATAACAAACTAATCACGTGTGATTTTACCTGCAATTTTTTCTACAACAACTTCTGGATCTGCAACTTCTAGATCTGGTTCAAGCACATTCTCCAATTCAACAAAATCACGTGTGATTTACTTCTTTCTAGATCAAAAATAGACTCACATGTGATAAAGTTTATAATAGCAAAAAGTAAATCACACGTTATTTACATTTTTCCATAACAAAAAACCAGAACCACACGTGATTTTATCAATAATTACTTGTCCATCATCTTCTAGATCTAAAATTTGTGGTTAATCATCTTATGGTTCAATAACCTCTATTTTTTTAGGTTTTTTTCAATTAACTAATTTCGACCATTTTTATATCAACGACAAACGGCGAAATAATGGCTGACGACAGATTGACGACTGAATGATGGTGGATCCACGGTGGATTAACGTCAGATCAGCGGTGATATGAAGGATTAACGGAGACGACGTTTTGTGGTGGTTTGTGTGTGTTTTGATTGGTTTGTTTGTGCTTTTGTTTTGTTTTTCCAGTGGGGGTGTGTATGTGTTATTGATGAGAGAGAAAGTTTTTCGATGGTGGTTATTGTGTGTGTGTTTTTTATGAGAGAGAAAATGAAGTAATGAAATGAGGGGTAGTAGATATTTTTAGGGGTTTAAATATGGTTGGGGGTTTTAATCACAACCATTGAATCATAATAAAATCAATGGACAAGATCACCCCATTTGTTCTTTAAAGAGTACATGTTCTATGGTGATCTCTCCTCACTCAATAATATATTTAACAAATAGTTCATCGAATTTAGAATTATACTAGTAAAGTGTCCACATGTAGTTTTGCATGTACTTACCAAGTTGTGATACTTGCTATTCATGAGTTGTGTTATTGGATAAAAATTTAAAAGTGGAAGAGATTTTATGAAGGAAAACTAACCAAATGAAAAGGGATATATAGACAAAAGCCTAAGAAAGGAACAGTAGCGAGCATCTAGTTGATGTGTCGTTGTGTGGTGTATATTTTTATGATTCAAGTTTTAAATTTATATTTTGCTGACTAAACCAAAAATAACACTTTAACGGGCAGTGTACCCGATCAGATGTAGCTTCATGGTAAGTAAGGTGTCGATCACTGAGAGTGGAAGTTAACTCTTAATTCTATCGGTATTTTATTTACATAGGCTTAGTACTAATCTAATCTAATTATTCTAATTAAATCTAATTAAACCTAAACTAACACAAAAGGGGGGTTTTCAGCCTGAGAGGCTGGTACGAGTTTAGTTCTAATTATCCTAAGGTGATGACAAATAACGCACATAATTGATTAACAAAAGATTGGGAAGCAGTCAAATCTGAGGAAAACGTATTAGCCAGTTTAATCTAATAATATGACTTGATTGTCTATTCGTGCAATGATTGTATTAATTCGTTGGTGGTATATCATTCCAAAGTTAGGTGGATCTTCTCTCTAGACTCGAGGTTTGTCGCTAGTTAATCCTGTCACAATTAACCTAAACCCGCATAAAGCTCACACCGTTGATTATAATCTATCTAGGAAACTATATTGGTGGTTATATTGAATCCTAGCTCATGGAGGCTTTACCAACTTATTGCTTAATGGAAATTCATATACTAGTAGTCCACACCCACTTAACTACCCATGGAAATAGGACGTTATGTGTAATCTAAAGTCACCGACTTAGTCTACCTATCCATTTAACCATAGATCAAAACAGGCTTTCTATTGGTGATCCTATTATTCTAGCTATATGAATAAGCGTTATATGTTTCTATCCTGGACTCTTAGCCTACGCCCAAACAACACCAAAGTTACAGCGCATTAAATATGTAGGACTAGACCCAGTTAAATGATAGGGAAAACACAAAATTAAGCACATAAACGGGTATGAAGTGATAAACATAATCAACATGCAACGGATAAAGAACAATCGATATAAAGACAAATCAAAACATTATATTATCATAAACATGGCTAATACCTAAAGGTATTAGCCGATAGTCATAGTAACAATACACGAAATCATAGATGAACGATTAAACATAATGCTAACCGAACGCGTATAGTGGAGTGTAGAGATTACAAGAGTTTTCCCATTGATCAGACCACTTTTTAGGACCTTCTTGGCTTCATTGATTTTCTGGAAATCAAACTTGGTGGCTAAAAGCATGTCTAAAATCGTATTTAGGTTTTGGTATTTATAGACTCTGAAAATTGGTTGGAACTTAATACGGCGTATCGGGGTTGCTTGGCGTAGGCTCCAAGAATAATATATTCCATAATTTTCTTGAGCTGGTATGGATACGGCGTATCGGACCTCCTAGATATGGCGTATCGGACCTCCTCGATATGGCGTATCAGACTTATTAGGTACGGTGTATTGAGCTCCTCCGGTACGGTGTATTGGGGTCCTTGGGTATGGCGTATTGGGCTACTCCGGTACTGTATTTTGTACATCTTGGGTACGGCTTATTGGCTGAAAGTGTGCTTTTCTTGATATTTGACCAAAGTATAATATACGACGTATATACTGATGTGGATACGACGTATTCTTCAAAGTCAGACAATGGTCTTTTGATTCGTCAATGTCTTGGAAACGTCGTATAGGTCTAGAATAATACGGTGTATTTGCTGTCAGATCAGTGAGCTTTCTCAAACTCTTCATTTATGCTCCAAAATTCGTGCCTTTTAGCATATCTTCACCAACTACTCCATAAATACTGCAATTCTCAAATACAAACGATTAAGTAGCAATTCTTTGCAATAATCATACAAAATGGGTAATATACATGGGATAAATGATGCTATAAAAGTGATGTTATATGATGTCATCAAATATCCCCCCACTTGAATCCTACATGTCCTCAAGTAGCCTTTAGAAGTTTATAAAAATGTATCCCTAAGTATATTTTCCGTTAAAGCATTTATTTGATCTATTACAAGTACACAACTAAACACCTTACGAAATAGGATACACTCAAATCACTTAACTAATCTATGTGGTAACAGGTAACGAATTCGCTTAATTGATCGGTTGTGACGAGTATTCTATCATAAGCTTGGCAAGGATACACATATCCACCACTAAAGCCAAGGAGTAACAAGTTTATAAAGGTAAATATGGGTTTTTGTATGGAAAGGCTTACGGTTGATCATTCTACAATCTTTCACCAGAAGTACCACTCCAACAAGGCAGCTAAAGCACACATACATGGCTGTAACGATAGAATAGACATGTGTGTTCAATCACATCCCCATTCGAATTTAACCAACGGTTAGGATGAAGAATGATATAGGGTATGAACCTTCTAACTTTCACCAAAAGTCGTAAACCAACGAGGCAGCTGAGATATGCATACATGGCCGTAACGACGGAATCGACATGCACGCTCGATCACATCCTCATTTGAGTAAAACCAACGGCTAATCATTAGGTGAGAGGAAAGTAAATCGTTGTTAAATAAAAATCAAGAAACAAACCTAAACTACAAGTTGCTAGACACTTTTTTCCCGACCATTACCATGATAAAGACACGACTATTTACAACGTCTTGATCATAGATCAAAAACAACAACCAATGTTGGCGTTCCTGTAACGGTCAACTTCCCAATCATCCCAAAACTTTACATACTCTACAAGGTAAGTGACGATATCTTCCACTTTTTACAATACTCTACATTGTTGATTTTTGTTGCGTATCAACGAATAATCGATCCTTCGTGTAATTCCTTTGGTAGTTGCGAAACAATTATCTTCAAACTTTCTTTCTCTCTTTTTGTTGTTGAATTTTTTCTCATTTTTTCGAATTATTATTATTATTATTATTATTATTATTATTATTATTATTATTTTGGCTAACAATACTTCAAATCTCGGTGTAGTTTCACCATCTTCACGATCATAATAATTCTAGATAATTCCTTTGTTAGTTCTTCGTTCTTCGGATTCACCATTAATTGTGATGGTAGTAAAATCACATGAGTTTTGACTACTAACATACATTCTCATTTGCAATGTGCAAATTTCCAACCGCACCAAAGATAGAAACTGTAAATTAAACTTAATCTAACAGGGTAGGTTAAGGTGTAAGGGTGTAACGAAACAAATAGTTGGTGTAATTCCTAAAGGATTGGCTCTACGGGTTTTTCTAATGGATCATCACTCTAAAGATGAGAGTGGAAAAGGGTTTAAACTGGAGGTTAACTAACCGGTGTAGTTAGTTAATAAGCAACATGTAAAGGCGATTTGGGTGCAATCCTAAAATTTACCAATTTAAACAAGTTACTCCAAGTAGATCCATAATTCTCATTATTGTGGTTTCGAATAGATATACCAAGCTAAGTTCTAAAGTCTACAACATCACCGACACACTCATATTTTGTGGAATTTGGGTAAACATTTAGAAACGGAAAGGCTAAATCCTCACAATATCTAACAAGGGTTATTGTGTGCGGGTTATGTAACATGTAATTTCACAAAAGTATGCTTGAATTTTTTTTAAATTTGAGCATAATTTAAGCATTTTATTGTGAAAAATAGGACAAGTAAACATTCTAATTCCATCCCCCCACTTGAATTATACAACGTCCTCGTTGTATATATAAAACATTAAATACGGGAATTTAAAAAGAATTAGAATGAGAAACTCCCCTGATAATTGCTCGGTAGATTCTCCAAGTTGCGTTTATGAGCAAGATTGTGTGTTGAACAGCCGTCTTGAGGTTTCAAGACTCCAACACTTTAAGATTTCTAGATTTGTAAATACATCACCAACATCGTCGATTTTTCTTTCACGAGGTCCTGTATAAAATATAGGAAAAACATGTGCATTCCTATCTTGGTACCTACGGTTAATTTTAAACTAAACTAAATAAAATACTGGTCAGTTTTGGTGGATACCGCGTATTCCAGAACTGACAATAATGTTTTTAAAGTGAAATAAAAAATAAAGACTGATAACGTCCAGACAATCAATACGCCGTATGGTATGGAGCGGATACGCCGTATTAATGTCTGGGAAGACAGACTCGATAAAATTAAATAACAATTCAGGTTGTTTCTCGGGAAGCACTTTTGTTTACAGTGAAGTCTTTAAGTTAGACTTTTCTTCAGCTCCTTTTCACTATTTGGTGTGCGTCACCTTCCATCCATCGTCCTTTTTCTAAAAAATATCTTGGTAGATTTTGGGCATATTATCTTTGTTTCTCTCCCAAATATCATATTCATAACTTCTTATAGCAATATATTCTTCATTGGGTCCAAGTGAGTATTGAATGGCTTCAAACTTTTCTGCTTTGCACCTTCTTTTGTTAGGTTGCTCATCGATAGAATTGGATGTATTGCTATATTTGCGCTTTGTCTGACTTTGTTCACCTTCCTTTTCGGTGTTGCTCTTTCCGTGTGTAACAAGATAAGGTTTGAAGAACGAGTCAGTAGTTGTATTGTTACTTCTCAAGATGCTCTTATCTATTCGTCTCTTATTCCAATCCTCATTCAACCAAGCATGGAATAATACTTTCTTATTTCTTCCATCTATTTTAATGTGTTTATCAAATGACGAATTTACTCGCGATATGAATTCGAGTGGATCAATCCCCCAGTTGTCTCCTTCGTCCAACATTTCTTCTACTCCATCGTATGATTCGGGATAAAATTTATAGAAAAATTTCTCAATAAGTTCTTCCCAAATGGTGATTTTTCCTTCCCCTTCGTTTATCCACCACTGTTTTGCCTCATCAGTAAGCGAGAGAGGAAAGATTTTCATTCGTAGTTGATGGGAATCCACATCAGGAATGTAGATCGAATCAATCATTTTAAGTACCATAGCAATGTGGGTTATCACGTCTTCATCAATCCATCCGTGGTATGCGTTCACTTGCAATTCCCCCAAAAATTCCTTGTTGGGCTCAATGTTAATATCATTACTAGTAATAGAAAGATGTGATTCAGTCTGAGCCTTTTCCATGTATTTTTCTGAAATTAGTTTTGTCATGGCATTTTATGGTTTCTTCTTTAGTCTACTAGCTCTGATAAGTTCTTCCTGTAACACAGGTAAAAATATCAGCAAGATTTGCTCTAAAGAAAGATAGAAATCATTTTGGCATGAAAATCAATAGGAATCAGTTTCTGTCCCAGATGATCGATACGCCGTATCCAATGGAAGTGGATACGCCGTATTAATCAGTTGAATGAATATGATGTATTGGACAGAGAGTTGGATACGCTGTATTCGATGGAAGTGGATACGCCGTATTCAGCTATCGACCAGAACAGTGTATTAAGAAAAATAATTAAATACGCAAACAATTAAACACAAATATAAACAAGCAAACAATTAACGACAAATATACAAATATTACAGAATATACAAGAATATACATTAATCTAAATTACACTAATTCTAAGGGTTAGATCTAATCTAATGTTAAAAACCAAAATATCAAATAAAAATCAAGATTAATTTTCAGTCCCCGACAGCGACGCCAAAAACTTGATATGTCGTTGTGTGGTGTATATTTTTATGATTCAAGTTTTAAATTTATATTTTGCCGACTAAACCAAAAACAACACTTTAACGGCAGTGGGTTTAAATAACAAAATAAACCCCCCTGAATCACATATGTAGCTTAGTGTAAGGAGGGTGTCGATCACTATGAGAGTGGAAGTTAACTCTAATTCTACCTATTTTATTTAACTAGTTTAGTTACTAATCTAATCTAATTATTCTAATTAACCACCTAAACTAATTGCAAATGGGAGGTTTTCAGCCTGAGAGACTGCATGAGTTTTTTAGTTCTAATTATCCTAATAGGGATGACAAATAATGCACATTACTGATTAACAAAAGATTAAAGCAGTCAAATCTGAGGAAAACGTATTACCAGTAAATCTAATCATAAGCCTGATTTCAATTCGGTAATGATTGTTATTAATTCTAATGGTGGTATTACATTCCATAATTAGGTGGATCTTCTCCCTAGACTCGAGGTTTGTCACTAGTTAATCCTGTCACAATTAACTTAAACTCGCATAAAGCTCACACCGTTGATTATAATCTATCTAGAAAACTATATTGGTTGTTATATTGAATCCTATCTCATGGAGGCTTTACCAACTTATTGCTTAATGGAAATTCATATACTAGTAGTCCACACCCACTTAACTACCCATGGAAACAGGACGTTATGTGTAATCCTAAGTCACCAGCCTAGTCTACCTACTAATTAACCATGAAGATCGAAACAGGCGTGTCTATTGTGATCTAAGGAATTCTAGTTAATATAAAAAAGCCAATAATATGTTTCTATCCCGGACTCTTAGCCTACGCCCAAACAACACCGAAGTTGCAGCGCATTAAATATGTAGACTAGACCCCATTGAATAAATAGAAAACACATAATTAACCAACATAAACGGTATGAAGTGATAAACATAATCAACATGCAACGAATAAAGAACAATCGATATAAAGACAAATCAAAACATTATATTATCATAAACATGGCTAATACCTAAAGGTATTAGCTGATAGTCATTGTAACAATACATGAAATCATAGATGAACGATTAAACATAATGCTAACCGAACGCGTATAGTGGAGTGTAGAGATTACAAGAGTTTTCCCATTGATCAGACCACTTTTCAGGACCTTCTTGGCTTCATTGATCTTCTGGAAATTGAACTTGTGTGTTAAAGCATCTAAAATTGTATTTAGGTTTTTGGTATTTATAAACTCTGAAAATTGGTCGATATGGCGTATTGGAACTCAATACGGCGTATTGGAACTCAATACGGCGTATCGGGGTTGCTTGGTGTAGGCTCCAAGAATAAAAAAATCTAGAATTTTCTTAATCTGGTATGGATACGACGTATGGGACCTCCTGGATACGGCGTATCGGACCTCCTCGATACGGCGTATCAGACTTATTAGGTACGACATATGACTCCTCCGTACCGTGTAATTAGGCCCTGGTACAAAGCGATTGGGCTACTCCTGGTTGGTTATGTACATCCTTTGGGTACGGCGTATTGGTTGAAAGTGTGCTTTTCATGATATTTTACCAAAGTATAATATATGACGTATATACTTATGTGGATACGGCGTATTCTTCAAAGTCAGGCAATGGTCTTTTGATTCGTCAAAGTCTTAGAAACGTCGTATAGGTCTAAAAGAATTATACTGTAATTTGCTGTCAATCAGACTTCTCGAACATCTCATATTATGCTTCCAAAATGCGTGCCTTTTAGCATATCTTCACCAAGTACTCCATAATTACTGCAATTCTCAAATACAAATGATTAAGTAACAATTCTTTGCAATAATCATACAAAATGGGTAATATACATGGGATAAATGATGCTATAAAAGTAACGTTATTTGATGTCATCACTAGTGCTATCTTATTTAAAACCTAGTAGAATCAACTATTAAACATATAAGTAAGTTTTGATGTCAAATTAAACTGACTATTAATATCTTAAATTGAAGAAATTTGAAATTCAAAATGAACCCAATTCGTGTGTTAGTAGTAATTTGGGCTCGAATTAGCTCGTTACGACTCCATATTACTCGCTTAGCTCATTCGAATCGAATAATTAATCGAGTTTTCAAATGAGTCGAGCCAAATATTAGTTTTTCAAGCTCGGCTCGTAAAACTAATCGAGCTCTAATTCTTGTTCGAGCTCGAGCTTGAGAACTTTCAAGCCTGAGTCGAGTTAAACGAGCTTGAGTTTGAGTAGCTCGTTAAAAGCTTGACTCGTTAACACCCCTAGATGGGAGGACTTGTGAGCTACTTTGTGGGCTTGGATTTTCTACTGCATCTCCCATCTTATCTATATTACCTATAGGCTCATCATATGCATTTGTACAACCTAAAAATGACATACAACTAGGCATCTTAACCATAACTATCTCACTTTCTAAATCCTTCTCGTATGTTTTCTTAGGCCGTAACTTAGGTAACTCAATCATATCATCTAACTTATAGGTCTCCTTATAGAATTTTTTTTCCAAAGTTGATAAGTTCTCAAAGGGGGTTCATTGGTCTCACTATCCGGCCTAAAAGGGGATCCTTTCTTTAAGGTTTAAGTTAACCATCTTAATATATCTAAATTAGAATAATTATAACTATACATTTTAATTGACAACTTTATTTACAAATTAGACAAGAGGGTGTTTATGAACAAAGGGAACAAAGTAAAGATAGACTATGAGAAAGCTAATTGACAGAAATTATAATCTTACTTGATAGGAATCAAGTGAGTAGACCTAAGTCAAATAAAATTTGAAACCTAACTATTCCCCGGCAGCGGCGCCAAAAACTTGATGCGATCATTGTAAGAGTACCCAATCGTTGTAGTGTAGTATAACAAGGACTTGGGGGTTGTTATCGTTCTCTAGGAGAATAGCGTGTGAAGGCTCGAACTAAACCTAACTAAGATCTAAGGGATTGAAAGAAGATTATTTTTGTATTTTTATATTTTTATCAAAGCAGGTAAAATCTCAGTTTTGAGAGGTGGTTTTGGTTTTTTAAACTAATTAAACTAAAATTAAATCTAAACTACTTTGGTAAGAACTCGTATGGGAAAACAAACGTATTTACTTAATCACGATACTGGGATCCCATGTTCTTTACGCATAAACAATTTCTTGTTTCAACCAAACTTTCGTACAAATCTGCCCAATAGAGATTACGTTCCCCCACTTTGTGCCATCTCAAGTTGTTATGATATTGCTTACTTTCGTCTGCCGAATGTTGTCCATCAAGATCATTAGAAAAGTCTTCTTTAATAATGTTTGAACCTGGTCCTAGCATCATAAGAGGCTCATCTTCTACTGCCATAATTGGTCCGGTAATATCAGCTTCCTCCACAGTTAAAACATTCAAAAAATCCTCCAAATTACTACCATCTTCTCCACTTATTTCAATTGTGGCAGGTTGTGTTGAAAACTTTACAATTTCCTCATCAGAACATAAAACCACCAAGTGTTGTTCTTCTGGTCTTGATTCATCATCACAATCTTTAGTGACAAAGATATGTGATTTAGGATTTGATAGTAACCTGTCAACAACAACAAACACATAATCGACTCCCCGTTGAGTATGAGGAAGCCCAAGCACAAAATCCATCGACATATCAACCCAAGGACCCTCAGGTACAGACAATGGCATATAAAGACCTGTATTTGTGCTTTACCCTTTCCTTCCTGACACACAACACATCTTTTCACGAAAGTTCCAACATCCATTTTTAATTGAGGCTAATAAAATTGACTTTCTGCACTCGTAATGGTCTTATCTCGGCCTAAATGAGCACTCAATCCTCTCGCATGCACCTCCTTAATCAATTGACTCCTAAGGGAAGTACTAGGAATATACAAATGATTACCTTTATGCAAATCACTGTCAAATACAAGAAACTAATCCTGATGTTGCTTGGTTTTGAGTCCTATCTATGTGTTGTGAAAATTTTCATCACTTGCTTATAACTCCTTGATTGAATCGAAGCCCACAACCTCGTTACTAATGGACAACAATAAAGTAGACTTTCTACTCAATGCATCCGCTACTTTATTATTTCTAACCTACTCGTATGGGAAAACAAACGTATGTACTTAATCATGCATTACTCCTTAGTTTGCTTCTCCTAATCCTATTGCTTTGTCACACTTGTGATGATCTGTATAAGTATTTCATAGGTCATGAATGAGTCATACGAATCCACCATCTATGTAATATTCTGTAAAGGCAATGGACATGTAAGGTAGTATGAAGACTATTACAAGGCCCCTAAGAGTACATTACATGCATTAAAGCACTTAAGTGGGATCAATCATATTAGGGGTAAGGTAGTATGAAGACTGTTACCATGGTATCCTTTCTACACACTCGTGTTCTCTAGATGTTTATGCTAATGTAATATTTTATAGCCAGTTTTCTAGAGCCTAACACGCACTTCCATCACAAGAAGCAATATTAAAAGGATCTACAAACTAAGTTTCATGCAATCATAAGGAAATACTAATAGATCTAGCCTAGCATGTTAAAGAGAAGCGAAGAACAATAATTAATCAAACAACACATAGACAAATTGAAAGATTTAGAGATAAAGGACTTCACTTGATTAAAACATGAGTAATAGGAGGTTACCAAGGGTTTTGAGAACCCTAAAAATGACCTAAAAGTTGCAACAACTTGAACCATAAGTAGAAAGTTTATCTCCCAAAAGTTTCACACTTAAAACCCTAAAAACGAGTTTGTATATATAGAAAAATAACCGTGACGGTGTCACTTTATAATCCTGACACCGTCATTTCGCCGAATCTTTTAGGGTTTCATTGAGACGGTTATGTTCTGACGCCTTCACAAAGGTCTTGACACCGTCGCATGTAACCTCAGACGGTGTCACCACAAATTGAGACGCCGTCTCCAGACACTATACGTACTCTTTGATAGTCACTTAGTGTAAAACTGCAATATTGTCATGTTTCTTCCCAAATTGAGTCCAAGTCACGTGTATTTCCTCCAAAAGCTTCCCAAATGCTAAAAACACAAAAAGAAACGATTAAGCACGTATTTCGGGCATATTTACATGATTTAAGGGGTTAAATGACCCCGAAAAAGTATATAAAATGACACCTTATCAGCAAATATTACGATATTTAATCTATACATTCTCTTTGTGCTTTGGTGATGACAAACATGTAACTTGTAACACATAACGTAAAGTGCTCAAGTTACTCGTAATCACAAATCATCAATGCATTCATACATCAACATCTCTCGACATCTCAAGTCTGCTTCAACAACAAATATAAGTTTGCATCCGACGTAAATCACTAAAGGTATGAACAAGCAAACTTTAAACTTATTGAATGATCAAAGAAATATTTTTTTGTCCTAAACTTACATTTTTACAAAATGTAACAAAACGTTTTTTACAAAAATAAATTAGACAAAATGTTATTGTAATTATAAGAAATTGTTAGTGCAAATATTACGATATTTAATCTATACGATCTCTTTATGTTTTGGTGATGACAAACGTGTAACTTGTAATACATAACGTAAAGTACGCAAGTTACTCGTAATCATAAATCATCAATGCATACATGCATCAACAACACTCGATGTCTCAAGTCTGCATCAACACCGACATTTGTTTGCACCCGACGTAAATCACATAAGGTATGTACAAACAAATTAAACTTGTAGGATGATCAAAGAAAAATATTTTTTTCTTAACCATTACATTTCTACAAAAGTATTTTTCACAAAAATAAATAAACACAAAATACTTTTTAATAAAAAAAATATTTTATTTAAATATAAAATTTGAAATCTGGTTTTCCCCTAAAATGGAAGCTTCTATACCAGATACAACATTCCCCACAAAAAGACAAAAAGTGGAGCGTAGTCTAGTGCCGGCCCCCTAATGTATTTGGGGCCGCCGGAACCGCCGTTGTCAGACTGTGAGCTTTCAGCTCCTATAAATAGTGGGTCATCTCCAACTGATTTTACAACCCTTTTGCACAATTTTCTTTCAGTTCTTTCTCCCTCTAGATCTCACTAAATATCTCTAAACCTTTGATAATTTAACTTGTTTAAATGGGATCCAATCTTCTATCCTTTCCTCTTTTCCTTAAGTGCAAGAGAAGAACTTCAGTCATCTTCAAGATCCGAAGTTATGTAGTCTAGTTAGTCTATTTGTAACATTTGTTACATATAGATCAAGTCAATGTCTTCTAATCTTTAGTAGGGTGTAGATCCAAATGATGTGTATATTTAGATGGGTTGATTGTGGGTTGGTTAGTATTTTAGGCCTTAAAATACATTGGTGAAGTGGTAGATTGGTTCTAGCTAAGATTACAAAGATTTCCAAGCCATAACAGATATACAAAATGTAAAGCGACTAATACTTAATGCATGACTTCAAATATAACACACCAATGTATTCCTTCGCACCTCGTGCTTTAACGATCGTCCTAGAAAAACATTGCATTTAAAACGCAACATAAAGTTGGTGAATTTCATAGGTGTTATGTATAGCAGGACCGCAAGAGAGACTTTCCCGTGATAAAGCAACAGATGAGCAGACATCACAAAATGTAAATACTTTTACCTAACTCATGCATCAAGCTCGACATAAATGAATACAATATATAAATATTGCCTACATTGCCCGTGACGATGTTCAACCCGTAACATCCAAAATCCGACATGATATACGTTCGTTTCCAGTGATAGCTAGTCACCCGAACGGGGAGGTCAATCCCAAATAGATCTAATCGAAAATCATTAACCGCTCACATTCTAGTAATTGACATTTAACATCAGTTCATGATTCATGGGCATAGTGGTTATCGCTACTTAAGGCGAAAACGGTAATCATGATAAAAGTAACACATGCGTCCAATTTGTAAAACATGCATATGTATTCTCACGCCCAAAAACTTGAAAACCAATAATTGTAAAACAGGGGGGCGATGAACTCACCTTGAGTGAGTAAATTGATAATAACATATCCCAAGTAAAAACGTGTCATGCTAACGCCCGAATGCAACCTAGTTAATATAGGTCGAATCAGTATTCAAGTACGTTGTCTAACAACTACCATATATAATCCTATATAGTTATCATCGTACTATCGTTCGGGCTATCATAATTAAGAGGTCATGACATGACGTACGAGAGTAGGATACTTTAAATCGAAATCCAACAACTCGTCAATACGCCATCCGAAAAAGCCTCATTGTGAAATTCCCTAGTAATATCCACTTGATAACTAATAACATATATAGTTCATTTAGCTATAGCACCATCCTAATAATTTAGGAAAATCGTATTATAAAGTAAAAAACATTTATAATTACGCTTTAGCAAAAATGACATAACTTTGTCGTTTAAAGCTGTTCTCCCTTTCTTACGCCCACGCTTTCGTATTAAGACAATCATCATACATATTGCATTTAAGTTTCTGAGATCTAATGTGAATAGTGTTTTAAACTGTTCATTATACACTATAACTTATTTAACGCAAAAACCCTAAATGTCGTATCTTATTCGTAAGCTCCGTTTTTGAGCGATTCTTTCGAACAACGTTCTCATAATTGAAATGTTTTTATCATATTATTATGTTTACAAAGTATAAAGTTACTGCCGAAGAATATAATTTTTATAAAATTTGGTTTTATAAAGTATTTTAGCGTCGTAAACTAGTAACTAGTGTATCTCCTTCGTTAAAAATCCGATTTTTTCGATTTCTTATCATTTTGGAATCCTTATGAGCTGTACTATCTTTTAATAAAACCTAATATGGCTGTTACCAAATTGAGGCCCACACTAGACAGAAAGTTTACTAGCAGTTTGTGGAGTTACGGCATGTTTTTTAAGTCTGATTTTTTGTACCATTAAGCGTCAACAAAGATGAACCCTTGTTACAACAACTTTACAACACAGTATAACTCAGTCATAACATATAATAGTCCATAAAGGGTCATTGTTTGGTCCAAGATGTCATGAATACAAATTAACATGTTATTTAACACCATTATCACTTGTAACATATTAACTTAACATGTAAAACCCGTGAATTTGTTCATTTACAGTTAATACTAACAACATGTTAAAACACATATACATACTGTTAAACCTCATATTAGTATCCATATAACATGTAAATAAGCGCACAAAAACAATGATCATAAGTAAAAATTGCATTTTACATATTCAAAAATATCCTAAAATGGTGATTTAGCTAAATTGTACATTTGACACATAACATCATAAGTATAATGATAGAGTTTTAAATAACCTTGTATGATGATATTATTAAAGAACAACAATCACACCCTTGGCTTGAAAATATCAAGAGAAATCCCTAATTTTCTCAAGTAAACCCTAATTTTCTTTTCTTGCTTCCTTGCTTGCAAATGCTTAACCAAGCCTTGAAATCACCTTAGTAGGTCTTAAGTATGATGTGTGTATGCTTGTATGAGTGGTAGAAAAATTTGTATAGGGGGGGGGGGGGGGGGGGGGGGGGGGGGGGGGGGGGGGGAGTGATTGGTGTATGGTTAGTGTTTTGAGCCGAGCTTTTACCAAAGGAAAAAGGAGAGAAAGTTTTTGTTTATACCTTGGAAATGAGAGAAGTGTGTGTTACTTACTAGCTAATGCCTCATATACTAAGTTGTTGGAAACACGAAAAGTGTCGGTCACTTCCAAAGTTGTAATAGTCTTAGCTCGTAGTTAAGTATAAGGATTAGATTAGAATCTATCCAGCCCAAGGTCCATGTGGCCAACCCAGCCCCATGGGCCGCCATGTAGTATTTATACAACCCTCTCCTTGTCTTGGAGAGGTTGGTTTTGTTCATTATTGGTTGTTCCATTTGTTTTTCAATAACATTTCAAATACATTCTCCATTCCATCCAAGTTTCTCTAACAATCCAACCCACATCTCACTTCTTGTTCTTGGTTGATTCATTAGATTACTAGTATTCTTCCAATTGGTATCAAGAGCCATGTGGGGAGGCGTGTTTTAATATGAGTGTTTGATTTATGTTCAAAAACCTTTACAAAGATCAAATTAGTGTCAATTTTTTTGGCTTAAAAACCTTAAAGTTTTCATTTTTATTGTTCCTATAGGGTTAGTAATACTAGTTGTACAAGAATTTTTGCTAAAAATCGTTAAAAATCGTGTTTTTTTGAGTTTTGAAAAGTTGTGTTTCGTAATAGCTAGGTTCGAACTAGAGGATTCGAACAAGACATTCGAACTAGTGAGTCGAACGAGATCCCCATCGAACAGCGGTTTTCATTTGATCCCGGAATACGAGCGGTCTTTCAGTTTCATCGAACGAGCTACTTACGTGACGTCGAATGAGCGGTTTTCAGTTTAATCGAACGAGGCTACTTAACGTGTCGAACGAAACGTGCGCTTTCAGATTCAATCGAACGAGCTACTTTACGTGTCGTCGAAACGAGCGTTTTCAATTCAATCGAGACGAGCTACTTACGTGTCGATCGAACGAGCGGTTTTCAGTTTCAATCGAACGAGCTACTTACGTGTCGATCGAACGAGCGGTTTTCAGTTTCAATCGAACGAGCTACTTACGTGTCGTTTTTGTCAACCGAACCAGTGAAAATAAATTAAGTTTAAACTTAACAAACTCAATTTTAAATTATACGGTTATTTCTTTGACTTGTAAAATCCCGTGAAACAAACACTTGTTTTCCCGGTTTTGTCAAGAATTGTAAAATCCCGTGTAGTTTCATTTCAAGACTCAACAATCACGTAACCAAACACAATTTCTTTCTACCACCGATCGATCAATTTGTAATCTTTTTGATACCACAATGACGACTCTTGCTGATAAATCACTTCTTTCTGGAGGAGACAACAAACCACCGATGCTTGAAAAACACTTGTATGATTCATGGAAAAGCAGAATGGAACTTTATATGATGAATAGACCACATGGAAGAATGATTCTTGCATCTGTTGAAAAAGGACCACTTGTTTGGCCTTCAATCACTGAGGATGGAGTAACAAGGCTTAAGGAATATGTTGAACTAACTCCAGCTGAAGCCATTCAAGCAGATTGCGACATCAAAGCTATAAACATCATTCTCCAAGGCCTACCAACTGAAATCTATGCTCTTGTGAGTCAACATCGTGTGGCAAAAGATCTTTGGGAGAAGATTAAACTGCTAATGCAAGGAACGTCATTAACAAAACAAGAACGTGAGTGCAAGCTGTATGATGAATTCGATAAGTTCACTTACAAGAAAGGAGAGACGCTACATGAGTACTACTTGAGGTTCACTCTGTTACTCAATGATATGAACATCTACAAGATGCCATTGGAGCAGTTTCAAGTTAACACCAAGTTCTTAAACACTCTTCCTGATGAATGGAGCAAATTTGTTACTGATGTTAAATTGGTCAAAGACTTGCACACTACCAATGTTGATCAGCTTCATGCTTACCTGCAACAACATGAAAGACATGCAAATGAAGTTCGTTTGATGCATGCACGCAACTCCGATCCTCTTGCTTTAGTTGCATCTCACCAATTAACTCAGCCAGCTTATCAATCTCATCTACACACTCACCTAAAGTCTCTATCTCAACTTCACGTTTCACCATATCAGTCTTCACAGTTTGTTACACCTTATCAGACTCAACAATTCACAACCAATTAATCAACACCTCTTTCAATTACTTATCTATCAAATGAGTACCAATCCACCGGTCACCACAACGTTTATTCTCCATAACCATCAATCCCATAATTAGAATATGCTCCCTCAGCCTATCAACATCAACAACCTGAATTTTCCCAACCAGACTCCGGTCTAGTTGTTCCAGTGTTCCAGAAAGGGGATGATCCAATTGATGCGATTAATCACATGATGTCGTTCTTAACTGCTGTTGTCACATCCCGGTATCCCACTACCAACAATCAGCTAAGGACTTCTTCAAACCCTAGTCAACAAGCTACCATCTATGATGGAAAAGTAACTGTGCAACCTGTTCAGGGGAGACAAACCACTTATGCTGCTGGAACAACGAGAAAATACACACCTGGTGCAAGTGGAAGCAACACGGGGAAACAACGGACTGTTATTTGTTACAATTGAAAATGGGAGGGTCATATTGCTAAGCAGTGTACTAAGCCCAAGAGGAAAAGGGATGAAACATGGTTCAATAATAAAGTGTTGCTAGTTCAAGCTCAAGCAAGTGGTCAAGCTTTAATAGAGGGAGAAATAGCATTTTTGGCAGATCCAGGACTTCCTGACATTCATACCTCTTAGACTGTCATCACCCACAATTTAGATATAGATATTGAAACACGCGCGTATTTTGCAACATGGTTTGATTAAAAGGGGAAAACGTTGAATTTTGTAAAAATAGGAAACGTTGTATAAACGAATAGGTCATGCCGAAATTTATAAAAATTTCTATACTTAGTATTTTTCACTAAAATTTCTATTATTTTAGAAAACCGATAAAAGAACGAGATATAGTATTAATATTATTAATTTGTAATGATACAATAAACCAGTAAATAAACGAAAAACTATACTTTTATAAACAAGGCAACTAGTTTAGTTAAAACGCGTAAGAAACACTAAATTATAAAATATTATTTTATAATTCACGACTAGAAGATAAAATAATAACTTTTGTAAAAACTTTGAAAACATCGTTTACTCAATTCGTAACTTTAAAAACGTGCGTTTACTTTTATACAAAAACTTTTATTAATTAAATTGGTGATTTCCGAACACGTGTCGAAATATTTTATTTCAATTATTTTTCTAACCTAATACTTGCAAAATATTATATACCTCGATTATTTATTTGATGGTTTGTCTTTGTTATATAATTCACCATATGCATTATATACTTGTTCATTTTTCATATGTAATATATATACGAAATATATTAAATACTTTGCTTTTACCTTTTGGTTTATTTTATTTAACCAACCACCAAACTCTTACAAATTGTAATCTAAATCCCTTGTCAACGTGTAGCGTTGATGTACTCATCCATCGGAAAACCCAAATTCATCGTCCTAAGCTAGTGGGACATAGCCGTTAAGTTAAGCTGCATCTTCTTGGTCGAGCCATTCCGTTTTCCGTTTTGTGATGTGCTTATTATTTGCATCTCTGCTATATTCTGAACTACAAGCATGCAAGTGAGTTACATAGCCCCAGGGGGGTGGTTTTACTTGTTTTATATTTACCTTATAACTTTTGGGGTGAGAACATGCTCGTTTACAAACTTATTTACTCTAATGATTTCAAACTCTTATAAATGTTCGTTTGCAAACTTGGTTATATGATTTATTTCATACTTTGTTTTATTTATGGATGCAATTACTTAAAGCCTTTCTTTTGGAAATACATTGGTTGATTTTACTATGGACACAAGTATCTTGATCTACTTTCCCTGTTTACGTGTTGCCTAAGTTACGAATAGACACTAATGCCCGAACTATCATGAACCGTCAATTGCTTAACCGACTGACTGGTTAAGTAAGCGTGAGTGTTATAAATAGATCTATTGGGACTAATTATCCCTGTCTGGGTAAGTAGCGCTTACTAGTTTCGGAGGTCCCGAACAAACGGATATATACCATGTCGGATTTTCAATAGGTGATCTTGGTCGGATACTTTATGCGAGTAATTCTATTTAGCATATAAATGCTATTCCTTTTTAAATTGAGCTTCGGTGTCATGAGCTTAGCGCAACAGTAAATATTTTTATGTGAAGTTGTATTTGTTATAACTGTCACATATGTTCTATAACTTGTGGTCCACACTGCTTTTGTTGAACGTTTCAAATTGTTAAATGCTTTTCATAATACTTTGAGTGAAGCTGTATTCACTAAACATTTTTGATCCTCATAAATGTTTTACTTAAACCTATGAATTCACTCAACTTTTTGTTGACTGTTTTTAGCATGTTTTTCTTAGGTGATTAGCTTTGGACTTCTTGACGTGCTATGTGGAGTCTACGTGCAATATGATACCTTTTATCAAGATTATACTTCTCATTCATACTCGTTGTCTTTTGAAAACCAAATTATGCTTCCACTACATTTTACTTATGCTTCCACAAATGTTTAATTTCTTTTATATCATGTAAAACTTATCTATTTTAAATAATGCAACGAGATATGATTTTCAAAACGTCCATTAGTGGTCGTTCTCTCGTGCCTTGTGTTCAAAATATGATGACGTTACGTCCCCGGACACGTATTCCGTCCAGGCCCTGTTTAGGGTTGTGACAGAAAAACAGAGCTCATTCCATGTGGTCAGAAAAAGACCATGAGGCAATGCAATTAAATCATCGTTGGCTAAAGTTTTGCACAACGTATGCTTACATGTTTGCAAGACATTTATGGTTAAATATGAATAAAATCTCAGAAGGTTGCAAAGATAGTTTTATTTGAACCTAAAATCGTAAGCAATTAGCATGAGAAACATTAAAAATACTAATCTTAAGCTACTAATATCAAAGGTAGAATTATATACAATAAGATGCTTTTCCGATATCCTGCAAAGCGATAGAAGTCACATAAGAGGCAAACAGAAATAACTTGGACGTGTGACTTCAAATCACAGATTATGGTTACAGTGTGCTGCATTTGGACATCAGTTAGGATCTTCTCAAACCCAAACTTCTTGACCCATTTTTAACTGACCCATTCTTAGTGTGTATCTATCCTTCAATTACCCAAACTAAGCCATTTTGAAGGTTAACACAAACTGACCCATTTTAATTGTCGTCACTGACTTATAATAAACTCAAACTGACCAATCCTCGACAATAAATTCAAACTGACCCATTTTGGTAACCAGTTCAGTTGCTAAAAACCGGTTGGCCCGCTGTTACTTTTCTACCCGCTGTTAACAGATATAGTAGCAAAGGGGTGTTTAGCAATATTCTACTGCACCTTTGATCACATGGAACAACGAAAAAGCATCAAAGAGAATTCAAAAGTATTCAGTACCTTCACTGTGGCTGAAAGTGTTTGACAAAGATTAAGGCGTTATTACTTTGACTGATCTAATGTTTGACCCACTCTTAATTAACACTATATCGAAAAAATCCTTGGGGTTCTCAGGACCCCCCTAAGTAGTTTAGTGACTGAAATCTTCTAGCAGAATTGGCTGACTCGTCATTATTTTTATAAATCATTTAAACCATCTTGTTACAGAGACTTAAGCTTCAACTTTTTGGACAGTCCAGTACCTGATTCAATTGGGAGGTTGCCAGAATTTCGAACAGTGTAAGTGCAATACTCGGAAGAAACTCTTTTCGTAACATATATTTTAGTTTAATTTCTACTTAAATTTGAAACTCAAATAATGTTTTCCATGGATGCAGGTTTTTAAATAACAACTCGTTATCTGGAGCCATTCCCGCATGGGTATTTACAGCAAATAATAATAGAAAGATGTCAGTAAATTCATGTTTAAAGTTAGCTGGCTACGATATTTGTATATTGTAATTTACTAATTTTATCATCTACTTCTCATTTGCAGTGACTTATCCTACAACAATTATTTAAACAGAGAACACAACAAGAATTGCGTTTCCGTCATAGCTTGTAAGATTTATTTTCATTAGCACCGGAAACATCAACATTCTCTTTTACATTCACTAACCATTCGGTCACTTTTAATAATTTCATAGGAATTTAGTAGCTTCCCTTGCATCTTCACAAGCAAACAACCAGTAAGATGTATTTCTATTCTTTTTTTTCCTCGGTTATTATATTTGTGACATGGCTAAACAAGAACTTTTATCATGTAGAAATTCTTGGTGTTTGACAGACGGACTTACTTATAGCAGAAACCCCAACCGTGAGTAGTCATTCTCTTCATGCTTTTATTGATAAACATCTCATAATTCAAACTTATTTATCTTTAATGGTATATTGTCTTTCTATTTATTGAAACAGACTATAATTTATTTATTAATAGTGGCGGGTCCAGTTTAGAGTTTGAGGGAAATGAATACGAACAAGATCTAACTAATGAACAATCTTATTTCTTTCCTTCTGACGAGAGATGGGCTTATAGCAGTAATGGTGTTTACTTAAACAATGATAACGTGCCATTTGTTGCGTCCACAGCAAATGTGACAGGTGGCGATATATACAGTACCGCTCGTCTTGCTCCAGAGTAAATTGCAAAAATGGTGTTTGTGGTTTGGCCAAATCGAAGATTTGGTCCGTTAAATTTTGAAATTGCAAAAAACGTCTTTATTTTCAAAGTTTGGTTTCACTTTTGATCTTTGGTCGACTTGAAATGACTAAAATACCCCTCTGCAATTTGGCCAAACCACAAGGACCATTTTTACAATAATAAAAAAAAATAAAAATTTTAAATAAAAATCTGTAAGAAATTTTTTTTAATTTCGGTTTCAATTTACGAGCAATAATAAAAAAAAAGTTTAAAATTATTTTTTCGGTTTAAGATTAAGAGCAATAATTAAATGTAAGATCCCGATTAACACTTTCACTTCATATCACAAACCACGGATCTAGATCAAGAAAAGAGAAAGAGAGTGAGATGATTTCCTAGAGAGAGAAAGAAGAGAGAGTGAGATGGGAGAGAAAATAGAAAAGTGAAATGTTTATTATGAAATCCACTTCTAACTTTTCCTAGGTGGAAAAGTTACTTATATACCCCGGCACAATAAGTGACGTTCGGAATATTTGACTAGGACCCGGGCTCGGGTTTTGCTTGAGATTAAACCCGAAACATATACAATATTAGATTAACTATCGACCCCGATTCCTGATACATTTCTATTACAACGTTAACTAATTGATTGACCGAGGCTTAAATACATCATAAACGAACTTCATGTTCGACTCAATATTTTGAGGCTAACATTAAAAAAATTAAAATTTTAAATTTTTTTTATTTCGGTTTCAGTTTACAAGCAATAATAAAAAATTTTAAAAATTTTAAATTTTTTAATTTCGGTTTCAGTTTACGAGCAATAATAAAAAAAGTTTTAAAAATTTTAATTTTTTTAAATTTCGGTTTCAGTTTACAAGCAATAATAAAATAAAATTTTAAAAATTTAAATTTTTTTATTTCGGTTTCAGTTTACAAGCAATAAAAAAAAATTTAAAAATTATTAGTTTTTTTTATTTCGGTTTCATTTTACGAGCAATAATAATAATAAAGTTTAAATAGTTTTAATTTTTTTTATTATTGCTCGTAAACTGAAACCGAAATATATTTTTTTTAATTCTTTTTATTATTGTTCATAAACTGAAACCGAAATAAAAAATTTAAATTTTAAATTTTTTTATTATTGCTCGTAAACTGAAACCGAAATTAAAAAAACTTAAAATTTAATTTTTTTTAATTATTGCTCGTAAACTGAAACCGAAATAAAAAATAGAGTTAATTGCATTTTTGGTCCCTGTGGCATGGTCAAATTGCAGGTTTTGGACCCTAACTTTCGAAATTGCAGTAATGGTCCCTATTTTCAAGTTTTCGTTGCAAATTTGGTCCCCGGGCCAGTACCAAACCTGCAATTTGGCCAAACCACAGGGACCAAAAATGCAACCCAAACTTGAAAATAGAGACCATCACTGCAATTTCGAAAGTTAAGGTCCCAAACCTGCAATTTGGCCATACCACAAGGACCAAAAATGCAATTTACTCTAAAAAATATTTTAAAAAAATTCTTACATTTTTTTTTAATTTTTAAATTTTTTTTATTGCAAAAATGGTCCTTATGGTTTGGCCAAATTGTGGATGGGTATTTTAGTCATTTGAAGTCGACCAAAGACCAAAAGTGAAACCAAATCTTCAAAATAAGGACGGTTTTTGTAATTTTAAAATTTAACGGATCAAATCTGCAATTTGATCAAACCACAAAGACCATTTTTGCAATTTACTCTATTTGGTACTAACATTGTCATTTTTACTTTGCTCTAAGTCTATTGGATGGCTTGAATGGTACTATCTTTTTAAGTTTGTTTTTATTGATATTTTTAATTTGCTCAAAAATCGTCCTTGGTTTGACCAAATTGCACGCTTTGTCCTTATGATTTGGAAAGTGCAGGCGGCGTTCCAGTGAGAAAATCTTGGGTCTTATTTCGTCTTTGACTAAACTGAAATGACTATAATACCCTTATAAATAAGAAAATCAAAATGAGAAAATATAATGGTATCTTAATCATTTCATTGTAGTCAATGACGAAATCGGACCAAAGGTTTCCCACAGAGACACCGATTGCACTTTTCAAACCATAATGATGAAACATACAATTTGACCAAACCAAAAGAACGATCTATGCAATTTACTCTTTTTTTAAACATGATGGGGTTTGAGTTAGATGTTCACAACGACGGGGTGTCTTTTATTCTACTGTTGTAACTTGTATGAAAACGATGTTGTCAGTGGCGGATTTAGAAATTCACAAGAAGGTATGCACAATTTTTACTAGAGCTACTAACAAAAATTGGGTTTTCAGGTTGGGTTTGATCAGGTTTTCTGAATCTAAATTAAGTGTGACGGTTTTGTATTTCGAAATATAAGTTATCAAGCTTGATTTGATATGTCTAGTTTGGGTAATTCAAGAAACAGGTGGTTAATCGAATTTGAGTATCTCAAGTTTTAATTACTATAATAAACATTTAAATGATTTTGGTGATTTGGTCTTATATCTAAACAGGTAAATAAAGATCCTAACAAATTTAAATCTTAAAAGAATCTATAACCCAATGAAGAAGGAAAAAAACGTCAATATTAAGTGTATTGGGCCAGGTTGGGGTTGGGCGGGCTAGGGCTTATATTATAAGCCGAAATTGAAATTTGTATTTTTGTAAATTTGTTTGTCAAATGGGCTGGGGCTTATTGTTACAAAATTACTAAAAATGACATAATTAAATGAGTTTTTGGTATATGTTAGATATTTTTGTGAGTATATAAGTAATTTAAGGTTTAAAAGTCTTGGCCTAAAGTTTTTAGCCCATTTTATGGGGTTGTGGCTTATAGAGACTTGTGACTTATAAGCCTTTTCATAAGCCCGTGTGGTAAACGAGACTTATTTTAAAAGTTCAAACCCTGATAAGCCCCATAAACCCCTCGCCAAATATACCCTCAATGCTCCAAGATTATGAATCACAATTGGTCAGGCTTTAAAATATACAGTAAAATGCATATGACCTATTCCAGTAATGTTACTTCTTCTTCAACATTGAGGAACAACCATAAGTTACATTTAATTTTCTTTTCCTCCTTTTAAATAATGGTGAGTTTGACTTGGACATGCACTCAAACTTTTTTTACATTTTAAAGAGTGCACTTATAATTTTTTAGTGTATTTCACTGTCACTTTCAATAAATAACAAACAAAATTACATTATCGAAAATCTACACAGAGTATGCACGTGCATACACCATGCTCTACATAGATCTGCCACTGAATGTTGTTTGACACAAGTACGTCTCAAGAACTCAACGTATGAGGTACTTTTGCTTAGTTTGGTAAGTACTTGACACATGAAACTAGCGGTGACAAATCATACCTATATGTTCTAACTTAGGTTATTTGGACGCATTTTTTGAACATCATGGGCTGAATGATTATTCTCTTTTATTATATTTGGGCTATTTTGACAACACAAAAGCTTTCGATTGAATAAGCGGGTATCATGGGCAGAGATGAAAATATGTGACGGGTATTTTTTTGTCCGTTGGTTAAACTTGGGTCTAGTTGGGTGTCCTTTAATATTATAGATGGGTCAAGTTGGGTTTCATCCGTTTTTATACGTTGTTTACGTTTTCTTACATTTTCATACGTTTTTGCACATTTTATGACGTTAATTATACGTATCGTCCGTTTTCGTACGTACTTTTACGCTTTCGTACGTATTTTTACGTTTTCGTATGTTTTTTTTACGTTTTCGTACGTTTTTTTTCCGTTTTCGTCTGTTTCGCACGTTTGCGTCCTTTTTTGTCTGTTTTCGCACGTTTTTTACGTTTTTGTACGCTTGCGTCCGTTTTCGTACGTTTTTTACGTCTTCGTACGTATTTTTACGTTTTCATCCGTTTTCGTACTTTTTATTACGTTTTTACGTTTTCGTACGCTTTTGTTCATTTTCATCCGTTTTCGCACATTTTTTACGTTTTCGTACGTTTTCATGCATTTTGTACATTTTCGTCCGTTTTGTACGTATTTTTACGTTTTCGTCCGTCTTCATACGTTTCGCACGTTTTCACACGGTTTTCGTTCATTTTCGCACGTTTTCACACGTTTTTGTACGTTTCTTACGTTTTCGCATGTTTCTCTACATTTTCGCACGTTATACTATGTTTTCGCAAGCTTTTCTACGTGTTTATACGTATTGTAGGTTTTCATACGTTTTGTCTGTCTTCGAACGTTTTCGTACGTTTTTTTACGTTTTTGTCCGTTTTTGTACGCTTTCGTCCGTTTTGTACGTTTTTATCTGTTTTTAACCGTTTTCATACTTTTGGTCCCCCCTTTAACGTTTTATCCGATTTTGTTCGGTTTTATCCACTTTCAACCTTTAAAAAACGTATAAAAATGTACACTTGGTCTCAATTAACGTACAAAAATGGTGAAAAAAATATGAAAACATAGAAAACGTAAAAAAAACATGCGTAAACGTAGGAAAAAAATGCGAAAACGTATGAAAATGTACAAAACGTATGAAAACATACAAAAACATATGAAAACGTACACAAATGTATGAAAACGTACAATACGTATAAAAACACAGAAAGCGTCCGAAAACGTGCGTAAACGAGCGAAAACGTAGAAAAACGTGCGAAAATGTCGAGAAACATGCGAAAACGTATAAAATGTACAAAAACGTGCGAAAACGTAGAAACACATGTGCGGAAACATAAAATGTAGGATCCCGATTAACACTTCATATAACAATCACGAATCTAGATCAAGAAAAGAGAGAGTTAATTTCTAGAGAGAGAAAGAAGAGAGAGAGAGAGAGAGTTGAGAGAGAGAGAGAGAGTTGAGAGAGAAAGGAGAAAAAGAAATGTTATAAATGAAATCCACTACTAACTTTTTCTAGGTGGAAAAATTACTTATATACCCCGACACATTAAGTGACGTTCGGGATATTTGACTAGGACCCGGGCTCGGGCTTTGCTTGGGATTAAACCCGAAACACATACAATATTAGATTAACTATCGAGCCCGATTTCCAATATTATCCTATTAAAACATTAACTAATTGGAGAGACCGAGACTAAAATACATAAGGAACGAACTTCATGTTCGACTCAATATTTTGAGGCTAACAATCTCCCCCGAAGTGAGTTTATTGATGACACTCCTTCATGAGATCAATGAGATTGCTTTTGTCGTTATGCACATGTGTCTTGGTCTATCTCTTTGTATTTTGTTGAGGCTTGTTCCACCATGCTTTTGCGATCGATTACGTTTGAGCCTTTGACATTGTCTTTAACGTCTATGCCATCTTGCGATCTTGAGACTTTGACCAACATTCTCATACTGTGCCTCATCTTGAAAGCTTCAAATCAGAGTTTGCGGAAGTCTTTGTCTTTAAATCTTGAGCTTTCATGATAGTTTGTCTTTGTAGAATGAGCATGAATATGTGGTAATGAATCGACTTTGGTTGGCTATGGGATAACGTCACACCGTTTAACCTCAGGTTTACGTTAGTGATAATCGAGAAAAAAGATGTGAAACAATCGACGAGTTATCATGTAAAAACGTTTTTTTTGTAACACATCGGGAGTGTTAATATTTTTTAATCAAAATTCATCAACCGTCAATTCATTTACTGGACCAAATCGATATCCAGTTGTCACAAGTTTGATTCATATAGAATCTCGCAAGTCACCTACCGAGAGCTTGTTTGAGGTTGACTCAAGCAGGATTTCCATCTTCATTGTGAATACTAAAAGTATCACTCTGATGTTCTGGCAAATATCACAAGGATATTGCGTAGGACTCTTGTTAACAGCTTGTGAACTTGATGATGTTCAACAAGTGTTTGTAATGGAATGTGTCCTGACGAGATTTAGATTGATCTCTTGGCTCTAGACTCGATTAGTGCATTTTGGTTTAGTACTCGGAGGTCTGGGGAGTCAGACTGAGCCACCTATTCAATATCAACAATCTCGAGTGAGATGTCAATAGATAGTCGTATGTAGCTCCGTGACAAATGAGATAAGTTTCCGTTGAGAGAAACCAAATGGCTTTGGGAGTGGTTGTGCATATGCATCACTGGGTTCATGATTTCGTTTTCAATTCAGCAATCAACTTGTGATTCTGACAGCATATTTAATTGACGCCGAATTTTTACATTAAGTTGTGTGAGAGGCTCTTTGTTTACACCTTTATCCTACAGTTTCTTTTTAATTCTTCACGGCCTTCAATGCTTACCTAACGTCATTATAACACCTTGTTGTGATTGTTCCAGTGTTAGTTCAATCTTAGTCGCATTATTCCATATACTTCATCTCAACATACCTAAGGACTGCTATTTCTAACTTTTAGATTATACCCTTGGGTAATTCTCCGGTTCCGGTTGGATCATAGATTGATTACTAACCTAACCACCTTAACTTCATAATGTCATGAAATTAAGATGTTGTTGGGTATAAGATCGAACCATAACACATTTTCTTACTGTTTAGCACATGAGTCGATTAGATTCCATAATTTTAAATTACATTTTCTCTCCTTATTTTTAATAATAAACACTTAGGTATTGAAATACCTTGTGATTAAAATATGTCTGAAATTCATGGGTGAGAAAAATAAAACAGCATGAATGGTTTGAGAACATTTTGATAAGTGATTTTAATACAATAAAATTGTCGTTGTTGAGTATCCTAAAAACTTAAAACTTGTTTTTTCGAAAACCTCCCCCTCAAAAATAGGACCAATTGAAAAATTATTGTCTTTTGAAAATATTGTGAGGGTTGGAGTGTTAAACACACAATTTTGAAAGATTATGAATTGTCATCGAGAAATTCTTGAAAAAATCCGTGGTTCAACTTTTGAAAACCAAATGATTAGAGGAACTTCTCTTTCTACGTAAGGTAAGCGCACTGAAACTTACACTATCCATTTATGTCTTGAGCTTAAAACATGAATTGCTTTTAAGAACAGCTCAAGACCGAGAAACATTAATTTTCTCGTTGTGAGGATAAGTTATAAACCTTCCTTTATTTTAAGTCCGGGTTATGTACTGATATTTGCACATAAGCCATTAAGAAAATTAGAAATGACATGTTTTGAAACTATTTGCAACTCTCGCTCGAACTTCATTTACACACCCGTGTCAATGTTAATCGACATTTCTAAGCACGTAAATGTTATCGATTCCAAGAGACATGTCGAGAAGAATCTTTTTGGAAATTTTCTGTTTTTCTGATTTTGTATTTTCTTTTTGAAGTTTTATATTTTTGTATTTTTGCTTTTCTCAAATTATTTACCTGGTGATGTTTTGATGAGATCATTAAGCAGTCTCATTAGTCAGAACCTCTAATTCAGCTGAGTCAAACATCTCATACTAATCCTTCTGACAAGATACTTAAACCGCCCTCAGGAAGGGCTTTCGTAAACATGCAGCTAATTGGTATTCAGTTCTGACAAAATATAATTCCAAATTATACCATTTTCGACTTGTTCCTTTATGAAATGATACCGAGTATGTGAGAGCTTTTGGTTCGCGTAGTTTGCACGGGATGTCGATGATAATTGCTTAGTGCCTGACTGAGAGTCGCAATACAACGTATTTTTGTTTTAGTTGAAGCCATAATCTTTAAGTGTGTCCTCATCCACATACTTTAGCACAACTCTGCAGATAACGCCACGTAATCTGCCTTCTGCTGAAGACATAGCAGTGCATTTTGTTTCTTTGACATCCAACCCTTACTAGCTGTATACACCAAGGAACTGTATCCCTCCAAAGTAACTTTTGCGAGTATCAATGCATCCGGCATGATCCGTTTAAAATGCTGTAATTCAAAGCCAGAAACCGTTGGATACCATAGTCCCATGTTAATGTGGCCCTTAGGTATATAAAGATCATTTAACCTCTCTTGAGGTGCTTTGATTGGTCGTGCTTGATAACTGTCACAATAGCATACTGAGCTTTGCACTAAGTCTAGTTCCTCTAGATGTCAAGTACATAAGTGACCCGGATTTTACTACAGTAATCAGATTGGTCTACTGGTTCTCTACTCAAATCTACATCTAGTTTGGTATTGTAGACATGGGTATAGCCGAATTGAGTTACAATTGTCCATAATTAAGCTTTTTCAAATTATCTAAAGCGTACATTGCCTGATTGATGAAAATACCTTTTGGTGACTGTGGATCTGTATTCCTAAAAAGAATTTCATCCCCCATTAAGACATTTCAAATCTGCTGTGCATTAACTTTTCAAATCTTTTTTGAATTATTAAAGGGTTTGTAGACCCAAAAATTATGTCCATCACGTAAATTCTGCACAAGTAGAATATCCTCCCGTATTTTATCTTGAATAAAGTTCGGTCAATTGTTCCTTTAGTAAACCTTTGGACAACAGAAAGTTGGAAAGTTCATCATACCCGGCTCTTGGAGCATGCTTTAATCCATACAAAGCTTTCTGGAGAAGTATACTTTTTCTGGATATCTGGATCAACGAACCCTTCGACTGAGCAACACAAAACTCCACCTTTAGTGGACCATTAAAAATGCCGTTTTCACGGTCCATTTGATAGATTGGAAAAAGACTTGTGTGCTGCGTTGCAACGAAAATCCGAACTCCTCCAAGCAGCAACTGTTGAAAATGATTATACAAAAACAAATAGCCCACTTCCTGAGCATAAACCTTTAGCAACAAGTTCCGTGCTTTTTTGCGAATTAACAGTCTGTATTCATTTCTTTACCGTCCTTTATGTTCTTACATAACCACTTTTAAGCTTTATAATCATCTGCAAAATGGTTTAATCGACTAGTTCCCAGACCTTTAGTCCTGGTCGAACTGATGAAGTTCAACCTGCATTGCTTCGATCCAAGCCGAATCAGCATTTTCCCCTTAAATGATCTTCGTTTGTACTATACTCACCGTGAGCGCGAACATACACATTTTAGGATCTGTGGCAAGCTGTCGTCTTGTTTGACTGCATGGTTTTTGGATTTCCACGAACTTGTTTCTAATGGATGATCTCTGGTTCCATCGGTAAATCATGACTTGTGGTTGAAATGAGATG
The DNA here is from genome assembly GCA_026074375.1 of Tanacetum coccineum. NCBI lineage: Eukaryota > Viridiplantae > Streptophyta > Magnoliopsida > Asterales > Asteraceae > Tanacetum > Tanacetum coccineum. Next base: position 7,081 of record BQNB010026646.1, on the reverse strand, counting down.
CACATCGGTATTATCATGATGCGTAGGAAGGCGTTACCATTTCTTGTACCCGAGTATCAAAAAGGATTGATTAAACTCATCTTCTGAACGATGCATTCGTGCTGATCATTGTTTGTTGTCCCTCACATGGGCCTGGTGCTGGAGTGTAGTTAATCTCAAGTAAAGACCGAAGAGAAATTCTAACCCCTATTTGACGAATCTGTCTTCTCTGCTGTAGGAACAACATGTTGTCTGGGGCACAGGGACAGGTTGTCATAATTTGACCGCCTTTTGTCCTTGAGGAACGATGCCGTGAAAGTGACATTTTTTAACATACATCGCTTGTCGTTGTGGTACGAAGGTCTGAAACTGTTTTATAATACCATCATGTCCTTTGATTTCTATCAAACTTGATATGAATGTACTCAACTATTAAGCGAGGTTCTCTTGTTGTAAACACGATACCCTTACGACAGAAGGTAGAATATCCATCATGACACATGGATCCCCTTTTATCTTTCATCTTATCCAATTTTTCCCCATCTCTATTATGTAACAAATGCAACCAAAGATGTTGAAGATGTTATTATTGAGGTTTTTTGTCCATTAATGATGTGCTACACCGTCTGTTTCCATATTCAATGAATGATTGAACTGTTCTAGTATAAGCATGCGTTTGCAACTCTTCCGCCCAAATGAAAATGAAAGCTTAGACGCTGAGAGCATTGTTTGATCAGGCCTCATAAGAGTGTGGTCCGTCTTTCGACAATGCCGTTTCTGTTCTGGTGGGGTTGTGTTCGAGGAGTGGAAGTCTGATGTTCAATGCCTTCTTCTTTGAAATAAGCATGGAGTGTCTTGTTCAAGAACTCTGTGCCTCTGTCAGTACGGACAGTAATAACTTGAGCTTGAAGATTGCGTTGAATCATCGTGAGAAAGTCTTAGAACTTCTGGGGTACATCTAGGATCGTAAAGAAAACAGAGTCCAAGTGTATCGTGAATTATATTCTTCCATTTATGCTTTGCAACCCGCATTGGACCACACAAGTCCATGTGAAGCAAATTCAGCCTTCCTTTGAAGCTTGGAACATTTTTGTCTTGCATGAACTTCATTTTGCTTTACTCACTTTACAAGACGACCAAGTTGATCCTGTATTTAACACACAAATAAGCCATGATTTTTGATGATTTTCAACCACAAATGAATCACGAATCCACCTTTGAAGCTCTGATGCCAATTGTAGGATCCTGATTAACACTTCATATAACAATCACGAATCTAGATCAAAAAAAAAAGAGTTGATTTCTAAAGAGAGAAAGAAGAGAGAGAGAGAGAGTTGAGAGAGAAAGGAGAAAAAGAAATGTTATAAATGAAATCCACTACTAACTTTTCTTAGGTGAAAAAGTTACTTATATACCCCGACACATTAGGTGACGTTCGGGATGTTTGACTAGGACCCGGGCTCGGGTTTTGCTTGGGATTAAACCCGAAACATATACAATATTAGATTAACTATCGAGCCCGATTCCCGATACTTTCCTATTACAACGTTAACTAATTGATTGACCGAGACTAAAATACATAATGGACGAACTTCATGCTCGACTCAATATTTTGAGGCTAACATAAAAGAACGTGCGAAAACATACGAAACCTGCGAAAACGTACGAAAACGTAGAAAAACGTGCAGAAACGTAGAAAAACATATAAAACGTGTGAAAATGTAGACACGCGTGCGACACGTACGAAAACGTAGAAAAACGTGCGAAAACGTATAAAACGTTCAAGAATGTAAAAAAACGTGCAAAACGTATAAACCAAAAGTTTGGACAATTTGTCCGTTTGGCCCGAGACCGTTTGACCCGGGTCCATTTGGCCCGCGACCTTTTGATCCGAATTGTAAAAACCGCCCGTTTGGCCCACGCCCGTTTTACCCGCACCCGTTTGGCTCGTTGCCCGAACCCACCCGACCCGCCCATTTTGTCACCTCTACAAGAAACTGTGAATCCTTGCAATGCTTTGTATTACAAATTACCAAGTTTATTTTATCAGAGTAGGAAATCTTTTATCCAAGGTTGCAAAAATTGCTAGGCGCTAGCTCGGCGGTGGGGTACCGCCTAGCGATTAATCGGTTAGGCGGGGATTAATCGGATTGGATTTTCTATATACAAAATTATAAAATTTTGAAAACATATGTCTGATTTTCCGGATTTAGCCGATTTTTGTCCGATTTGGCCGATTTATCCTCGATTTGGCCGATTTCTATCCGTAACCGAGTTGGCCGATTTAGCCAATTTCTGTCCAATTCGGCCGATTTATGCCCGATTTGCCGATTTTTATCTGATTAATCGGTATTTTAACCGATTTTTGACCAAAACGATTAATAAGACCGATTAGTGAAAATCAAGGCGGTTAAAGAAAAAAATTACCAAGTCGTACGTTGGATTTCTTCGTGAACGAACATAAACGAATACGAACAATTTCATTTTTTTAATGAACGAACATGAACAAGAAAATTCGTCCATTTATGTCAGTTTACTTATCCGGTTAAAATTAAACGAACGAAGTTTCGTTCATATTCGTCTGATTCATTTACAACCATAACGTTAAAATTATGGTTTAAAAATATTACAAGATTCAAAGTTTAAAGCTTTCAAAAAGTACGATGCTGTTAAATAAATTAAAATGTTATATCCACGGTAATATTTTTTAGAAAAGACATTGAAATTTGAGAATTGAAGATGACAAGAAAAGTTTATGATAATTTGATTAATGGGGAACATTTTAAAAAATGATAGTACTTTTATCAAAAAAAATGATAGTACTATTGATGCCTTTATTGTACCATTAATATATTTTTTTACCGACTTTATTAGTAAGATAAAACAATATTTTATGTTTTTTCTGTATATTTTGTCTTTTATTATATTTGATTTGTCAAACTTAATAATTTATGTTTTATATTTTTTGACAATTTTACCACTTTGTAACAGAACAAGATAACCTTTTTATGGTTTTTTGCCCTTTATTTTTTTACTGTGTTTGACTTGTCAAACTTTATATTTTCAGCTTCGTATTTTTTTCTGCAATTTTATAATAAAAAAATTATAACCAATAAAAAGAGATTAAAAACATAAAGAAAATTAAAAGTACATTGCAATTGTGGATGGCAAAGGAGCGGAGAATATCGGGGATTGTATTTATCATCCCATCCCCATCTCCGCCCCCATCCTCATCAGATAATCGTTTTACATCCCCATCCTCAACGGGAACCGAAGATCCTTATGGGGATTTGGAGAAACGTTTTACATCCAGCTCCGTATTTTTTATTTTGCGGTTTTATAATAAAAAATTATAATCAATAAAAAGAGATTAAAAACATAAAAGAAAATTAAAAGTACATTGCAATTGTGGATGGAAAGGGAGCGGATAATATCAGGGATGTATTTATCATCCCATCCCCATCTCCGCCCATCCTCATCGGAAAATCGTTTTACATCCTCATTCCCAACGGGAATCGAGGATCCTTGTGAGGATTTGGAGATTTTCCGGCCTTATGAATTCAACATTAAAATTATATAACTAATCGAAATTAATAAATAGTTGACTTATAAAATGTATTAAGAAGCATACATTCTACATAGTTGATTAATTAAAGCGTTATTCAACTTTAAAGCATCGTAAATATGAAAACATCATATATAATATAAAAAATAAAGTGCAAAGAATGCGTGTATTCAGAAAAAATATTGGTTTTATAACATATAATTAGTGTTTAACATTTTTAAAATATTAGATTCATTAAATATCACATATACTTCAATTATAATACTTGTCGATACTCACTTACATATACGTATACAAGTATATGTAGTAATAGTATACATATAAATATATAATTTATATATGTTTGTACATTAAAGAGTTTTGGGTCGAGTTCAGGGTCGGGGATTTATGTTATCCTTATCCCTGCTCTATCACCGGTTTCATATTTCAAGGATTCCCTATCCCTGGTCAACTCGAAAATTCCTTAGTCAAATCGGATTTAAGGATTAGGTTCCTTATTTTTTTGCCATTTGCGATAAGTTTAAGGGTATCAAACTATCAATAACCGTCCCTGTGAAAAAAAGGAAATAAATACTAGATATATTTAAAATCCAAAGGCCAGTATAAATACCTTTGATACGGCCGACCAAACCAAACCCCAGGGGTTCGTTTGGTAGGATGAAAAGAAATGTTAAATGAATGGAATAAACGACATAATGAAATAAAGGACGTAATGGAATGGTTCATTACTGTTATTAATCATGTTTGGTTTATATGATAAGCCGTAATGGAATCGATAATTTAAAGACTAAAATACCCCATTGATGATAGAAATTATTTTATGTGGTTAATTAATGATGGGGTTTTATGTAATTTAATTCCATTACGGGATGGAATGGAAAAAAACAAGGGGACCCCTAAGGAATGATTTTGGTGGAATGGGTCATTCCTTGGAATGAATCATTACTACCTATACAAACAAGATTTTTTCATTCCATCGTAATAATCGTTTTCATTCCTACTTTGATTACAGCATACCAAACGCTACGTGGTTTTTGAACTTACAATTACAATTTGGAGATGAAGTCCAAACGCAAAAGAGTAGGAAACTCTAAGCTTATTATGGACTTAAAAACAAGCTTTTTCCATAATCCAATATTACTTTTTTTATGCATTCAAATTTACTACTATGTATATAATAAGCGTTTGCATGTTCAATGTTAGATTTTTGTAATTCAAATTTACTGCAATCAATATTATAGGCTTCAGCTCCTAGCGAGTCAAGTCACACGAATACTCCACTATTCAGTTTAATCCGCGTTGATTCACTGTCACTCTCTGAGAGCATTGATCCACCGCGGCAGAAACGTTTAAAACTCCCATCTGGAATGGTTCTTGAAGAATCTGATTAGCATCGATGATCAGGTATATGTTAGTCGTTGTCGCATGTTTTTCAATTCATAAAATTATATGCTTAAAAAACAAAAGAGGCTAATACTCGTACCCTCGACATGTTTGTCTTTGTGTGTGGTGTACGTAACCAAAAAAGATAGAAATTTTTAGACAAAATCAAAACTGAAATTTCTAGTTTCACTAGTACAACTTTGAATATAATCACCAAAAAGATAAGTGCCGACAAGAGAGTACTATAAAACTAAAGAACCGGGTCAAATTTTAAAAATATCGGATTAGCATAGATATATAACAATTTACCATACAAACTATTTCAAAAAGTATTTTAAAAAATTTGGACAAAAAGTTTCCGAGTACAAATTTCTGCAATAGATATGCATATATATAGATACATCTGGTTGAAATGGAACTACCTTTGCATTGTTAGACTTCATGACTTCTATTGTTGATTCACTTTTTATCCGCATCATCATAAGATCCAGGCATTTGATCTGAGAACTTCTTTCACTGTGATAAGAATGTTGCCTCACTTCTTATCCGTTTTATAAGATCCTGCCACATCAACATCTGTTTCATTGAAAAAAATATAGTTGACACTTAATTGTGGGTTGTAATCAAATCTTCATAAAGTAAAATGATGCAAATAGATCAAAACGGGTAACTTTTTTAGTATGGGTCAAACGGCCCAAAACATGTTCTGTCTTGCAATTATATTTTTCAGTCATAACATTTTTAGGAGATTTTATGCATTAATAATACACTAAGGGCGCATTTTCGCTGGTTTGACCCATTAAAGATAAAGCATCACCAAATTTCACTGTACCATGAGTTAATGTTTTGCCTTAATCGGTTTACTTTGCTCATTGTTTTGCTTACATGTTTGATATGATCTAACATAATACTTACAGGTTAAAATAGTGAATACATGTCAAGAATTTGGCATGGGTCCTGGCGGATTGTCGAAACTGGTATGAAACTGCACTTAAAAAAGCACCACCAATTCCCGATCAGTTCCTTTCATTCGTTGAAACTGCACTCCAAAAAGCTCAAGAAAAAGATTCAATTCCCTTAATGCAACCAGACATCTGTATCGTCAATTTCTATGAGACCGATGATGGGCTTGGTCTTCATCAGGTTTGTTTTTTTACCTTACTTTTGCAAGTTTTTTTTTATGTCTGGTCATCATTTTGTACTAACAAGAAAATGTTTTATCATTCATGTAGAAATGTCCAAACGCGTAGTGTAATTTTATTATAATCATACAAACGTTATTTGTAAAAGAATAAAAAAAAATTCCTTTAGTGCGGGTCTCGGGATGGTCTGGGTGAGGCTAGTATGCTTGAATGCAGGGGCGGACCCACATAGGTGTCGGGTGTAGCACGGGCTACACCCGATTTTAGGTTGCGAAGTGCAAAAAAATTTCAAAACTGACCTTTTTTGGTATGTGCAATTCTTAAATTTTTTTGTGCTATCTTAGTTTCTTACGGCGTAAGTTTAGTTTGCTCCACATTTATTTTGTGCAACACCCCATTAAAAATCCTGAGTCCGCCCCTGCTTGAATGTGGATCAAACCTTCAAACTATTTTTATGTGTACACAATGCACAATGAATGACTCTCAGACCCATTTATAGGTAAGCTTGCGGCTGCCTCCTCTAGTTCAAGCTAGCTGCTTATAATACACATTCTGTATAATTTACTTTTATATATTTAAAAATTGTAAGGCAGGACTGCGATGAGAGCTCAGATAGTTTGGACAAAGGATTGCCCGTGGTTTCCATCTCTATTGGTGACTCTGCCCAATTCTCGTATGGTCATCAAAAAGATGCGACAAAAGAAGTTTCTTTAAATTCAGGAGATGTATTGATATTCGGAGGAGATTCTAGGCATATTTATCATGGAGTGACGAAAATTTGGGAGAATACAGCTCCTCAATCGTTGCTAGAAAAAAGCATGTTGAGACCCGGCCGTCTCAACCTTACATTCAGACAATACTGCTCAAAACACCCTATTTGGTTAAACGTATATTGTATGCGTAGGCTAATATCGTATCAATTATTTATCTTTTTTCCATTTAAACCACTTATGTATTATGACAACTCAACTGGCTAATATCGTATCCATCTATTTATTTTTCATTTAAACCA
>BQNB010026645.1:0-58394 GCA_026074375.1 Tanacetum coccineum | reverse complement strand
AATTCATGCAATATCATGGTATAAATTTTTCCCCATGAAATTTTGCATGTCATAAATTTTAATCAATAGGTATTTCAAATATTAAGAGATTTTTTTATTTTAAATAAGCGGAGAAAATGTGATATAGAAGAATGTGATTTTTAAGACTCTAAGTGCAACTCTTTCCTTCATGTGCAAAACAATTTCGAATCTCGGTACACATGTGTAGGTGGAGTATTTCAAAATGTCAGAAAAATGTTTTTATGGTTCGATCTCTATACGCAACAGCCAATTAATCTCACGACGTCAATGAAGTCATAAGGTGGTTAAGGTTAGATATAAGTCATATGATCCAACCAGAAAAATCCATAGTTAGAAATAGGAGTCCTTAGGTATGATTGGAGATGAATGTGAATAAGGGAAGAATGCCGACTAAGATTGAGCTAACACTGGAACAATCACAACAAGGTGTTAGTAATGACGTCTTGGTAAGCATTAAAGGGGTTGAAGAATTAAAAAGAAATGTATGGATAAAGGGTGAAAACAAAGCAGCCCTCCTTACAACTTAGGCAGAAACTGGGTCAATACATAATCTATCAAAATCACAATGATGATTGTTAATATTGAATAAAGTCGTCATGGACCCAATGATGTAATGCACAACCCTTCCCAGCCATTCGAGTTTCTCTCAAAAGAAACTTATCTCATTTGTCACGGAGATACACACGTTATCTATTGACATCTCACTCCGATTACTAAAACCAAAGTGCACAAATCGAGTCTAGAGCCAAAAGAGATCAAATTATAAATCTCATTTGGACATAATTTCAAAATACACTTGTTGAACACCATAAAGTTCACAACTTGTAACAAAGAGTCCTACGCATTATCCTTGAGATCTTGCCAGAACATCCGAGTGATACTTAAGTATTCATAGTGAAGATGGAAATCCTGCTTGAGCCAACATCAAACAAGCTCTTGGTAGGTGACTTGCAAGATTCTATATGAATCAATCTTGTGATAACTGGATATCAATTTTAGTCCAGTAAATAAATTGACGACTTAATCAGAAAGATAGTAAATATATGATTCACTCTTAGTGTGTTGTCTGCTTTGAGATGTTTCGGTAATGAGAACTAGCAAGCATGGTGAATCTAATACATTTATGTTAGAAGATCCTACGCTTTGAGCTAGAAACCCTGTCAAGGAGATTCTTTGAATCTACCTGATCACAGGTATAGTATTTATACTATAAAACGAGAAACCGGAGGTTAATGCAACTGAACTCAAGATGAATGACAAAGCCATATTCATCTTTTATCGCTAACTGTCTTATTTCAGGTTTAGACGACGGTGTTGCAGCCTCATTCCAATGAAGTTGGATTCATAAACCACATGCTCATACTCATACTTTCAAAGTCAGTCATTCAATGTCAAGGTAGTTAATTCTAAACTTCCCAACCATCAAAGAGCCTCAAAGTCAAATAAAGAATCATCAATTAGGGAAGATTGTTAGACTTATACTCACATATGTCAAACAAGAATGTAAAAAGTATGAGCATGTTGGTCAAGAGCACAACTTGATCAAGGAAGTCAAATCATGATGATTCAAGTCAAGGAGATGATGCAAGATAACGATCTTAAGAACTCAAAGTCAAAAGAAAAAGGCTCAAGATCAAGATCACAAAGCATAAATGAACAAAGCCATTACAAACAAGACAAGACCAAAACAAGGCAAAACATAAACATCAAAAGTCATAAATCAAAGCAAACTCCTACAAGAATGTTATCGGCAGTACGAAGGAGTTTGAAGAAAGAGACCTCAACATTAGGGGAGATTGTTAGCCTTAATTATATTAAGTCAAACATTAACTATTTAAATCACATTCTCTCCCCTGATCAAAAATTTCAAACCCTTTGAGATTTAGGATCTCAATTGATTTAAATATGTTAGAAATTTTTGGGAGAAAATGTGGTCTGATTAAATACAAGCCAATATTGGAACCTATATATGCTCCCCTGAATTAGTAAGGGAGTCTATTAGTTTCAGTTATGATGATTTTATAAATGATTTATAGTTTAACGAGAAACTTATGAAAAATTCATAAACTGACACATAACACTGATAACTATAACTAAATAACGTACAAAGTTTACAATAAGATACACATGATATTGACCTTTTAATTTGAATGACGATATCATTCTGTTCTCTAAAGAAGTCTGTAGTCAATATCACGAACACGTCCACTAACAAAGCATTCCAGGTTCTAGTAGATCCTTCTCGTCTTCAGTCGCCTTTTAATAGCCGCTATGAACTCATTGCTTCTTGTCACATCCTTTTCAGTCCAGAATCACGTATTCATACCTGGATTGAGCCGCTTGATCTTGAACTCCTTGACTCTATAATCCAGTGCTTCTAGAATATGCGTCAATGTACCGTCACTGAACTTGTATATTTCATTGAACCGCATGATCTTTCGTTCATTGTTGTTGATCGGGAACCCTACTGCTCGAGGAGACTCAATGATGGTATAATCATGCTTGAACTCGTATCCTGTAGCATCCCATCCTGGTTTAGTGAGGTTCAGCTGAGTCTGGTAGCTTTTAATACCGAGTTGGAAGTCTTCAACCCGCTGTCGAATCACTAAGTTTCGGGTCCAAAGCTTGACAGCAGTAGATATCATCTGTTTTTCTGAACTAGAAAGATGATTGAGATGACCTTGTGAAAGGAGCAGATTTAGGTCTTCAAAGTCACTGGGATATAGGTTCTTGAAATCCTTTTCAGCAATCGTGTGTTCTTGGTGATCAGCTCTTCGGAGGACAATTTCGCTCAAGTAGTCATACCCGTATCTTGAGTAGGCTTTAATTCTGATGACACTAAGAATCCGCATGTGTGTTCTGACATCTCTTCGACGTAACGGAGAATCATGTCTGTCAATATAGAACTTCTGTCGAGTAAACCACCAGTGAGAGATGCCATATTTTACACTTATGTCATAGGTACACACATCATCAATCCACATTTGCTCCGACACTAGTAGTTCAAGACCAAAGTCAGGGTAGTTAGCAGCCTTCATCTTGGAAATTGAGAGTGCTGGATAGCTTCCCTTGCTACCATACCGTAAATACAGCAAGTCTTTATTAAAGAAAAATTATGTTTGAATAGTAACATAGCCTAGAGGTCCACCAAGAGGCAGTGGTCGGTTGACATTGATTCTGACTTGATCTCCTTCAGGATTCACCCAGTTAACCTGATCTGTGAGCATTTTGTGACAATCCTACATCTGGAACTGAAGGTGAACGAAATCTGGGTAGAATGCTTTGATAACTTCATAAGCCTACCCTTCAAAATCTGCTTGTGTAAGTGTGGTCTTGTTCACTTATCGGTAGTACCATTTTAAGAAAGTCATCATGTCTCCAGTCTTGGCAATAGGTTATGGCCAACGCAGAGGCCCAGTTGTTCGCAACATCTGACTTGTTAGAAGAAGGAATGGTCCAAGTAGGTTTAGGAGTTGCTGGTCTTTCCTCTTTAGGTAGTGGTTTCCACCAGTCTTTTCTCGAGTCAGCTTTTGATTGGTGATCAGTCTCGGAGTCTTCATCATCAGACAAATGTACTTGCTCTACGGGAATGGAATCATCCTGCATCAAAAAGTCATTAAGAGATAACTCGTAAGTCCCAAAGACACAAGGTAACTCATATCTAGTGTCAGATGTAGTCTAAGCCATAGATTGTGATGCTGAGGCTGCTGTCTTAGACAAACTTGGAGCTTTATGGCCTTGTTGCTGAGCAGATCCAGATGTACTAGTAGATGAAGGAGGAGGAGGTGGAGGCAAATAAGAAGACCTTGATTCTCCTAAAGTACCTAGAGCACCAGATGCGCCTTCTGGAGGAGGTGGAAGTAGTGGCTGTAAAGGTGGAGACCCAGGAGGAGTTCTTGGTACGTCACGTCTCATTTGTCTCTTTTTACGAGCTTCCTTCTGATCAGCTAGACGTTGATTTGAATAATATAACTCCAATGACTTCTGCAGAGCTACATACAAGTCACTTTGAACAGTATAAGCCTTATAGGAGTCGTCTTCAAACATCCGTTGTGGAAGAATTTCCTTCATATCAACAGTAGGGAGATCCCTGAAGCGAACTCAAAGTGGAGCTTGCATTGCCCTATCTACTGCATCAATGACTATCTCAACAACTGCTTGGCTCACCTTGTGGGGAATATTGAGATTCTCAAAGTTATATAGCTGGGTCCCTTGTTAGTCCAACCTTTCCTCCAGGGCTAAGTTGTTTTGGATCAGGTCTGCCATATGTTGTTCCAGCTCACCTATGCGACTTACTAGGATCGGATATGTGGTAATTTGTTGTGGTTGAGGAGGTGGTGGAAGAGATGTTGTTGTTGTGATTATTGAGGTTGTTGTTGTTGATGTTGGTAGTGGAGAGTCAGATTGCATCGTCGTGAGATCAATAATCGGAGTGGTCATTGGGGGAACTGAGGAAGTATCTTGATGAATGGGGACTGAAACTATTGACAGAACCTCTGCTTCAGCATTAGTTTTCCCTGGTTCTTCTTCCTGTGGCTTCTTAATAAAGAATTGATCAGTAAAGCTGAGATCTTTTAAAGGTTTTGCAGAAAAGACAGGGTTCCCGTGGAGCTTGCAGGTTCTTCAAGTATCACCTGATCTTCAGTTGGCAGTTTGAGGTTCTCCTGAACATTTGGGTAGGCAGTTATGATAAACTTTTCATCCATTTGCTTAGGTTTCTGCTGAGTTAAAGCATCAAAGGTCCCTAAGTCTATGTGTTCAAGGTTTGGTCTAGCATGAACCACATGACTCGATTGAAGTTGAGACTCAGCAGCAATACCATGGTTTGGTCCAGCCTGGCCTTCATATTGTACACCAGGGTTTGGTCTAGCCTGGCCTTCATCTTGTAAACCATGGTTTGGTCCAGCCTGGCCTTCTTCTTGATTTCTAGCATTGATCTTAAATGCTTTCTTATCAGATTTTGTTTCACTGTTAGTCAGATTTAGTTACGCATCAATGGAAGGCGACTCAGCATATACTAAGGACTCAATGGGCATAGGAGGACGCCTCTGAAAGATGATTTTTTTTGTAGGACTCTTCTTCTTTGGATTCTAAATGGTGAGTAGATCGTGAGCAGCTTGTTCCTCAACGACTTTCTCTTTTCCCTTTCCTTGCACCTCTAGAAGCGGTCGCAATTTCTCAGAGTCAGGCTCTCTCAATACCACAGGACAAGCTGGTCCCTGAGTTCGTTCCCCTTGCTCCTTTAGACTTAGCTCCAGGGCCCGTTGAAGATCTGCTTCTTCATCATCATGTGCAGGTTCCTCAACTGGAACACCTTCATCATTAGGTTCATCAATCAACTTGAGTGGACTTTTAGCCTTGTGCCTTTTTCCTACACCATCCTTTGATCTTTTAGCAGGCAAGGGATCATCCGAAGTTTCTTTGACCAACTTTCTTTTCTTAGGAGCCTGGTCACCAGCAGGTTTTATGACCTTAGCTGCTTTGGGTTTAGTGACCTTAGTAGCTTTAGAAGACTCTATTGCTCATCCTTCCTCTGCCTTGCCACGTTCTACATCCAGAATTTGTTGATTCTTGGAAACATGCTCTTGATAATCGCTGTAGTAGGGTGCTCCTTTGATTTCATCAATGAGAAGCGCATCAGGTATCGGCATCCCAAATATTTCCCTACCATCATTTCCAACAAACCTGAGGGTGTTTAAAATGTTTTTATCATGTGAATAGTGAAAAGGTAAACAAATCCTTAGATGAATGTTGTGCTTGGTTCTCAGGTAATGGATGATTAGCTTGGTGAATCTAACCTATGGGATAAGCAGAAGAGCGGTCTTCTTCTTTCCACCCAAAGCAGTAGCTAGATTCTTCCTGTTAGTGAGAAAGGTTTGTATGGATTGAACAAACTCTTCCCAAATCCTTTCAGCATAGTCAATGTTGGAGCGATGAGTGATACCCTAAAGTATCTGCAGTACAGGATGTCTTAGTCGGTCATATCCAGTAGTTTTACCTGTAAGGCACATGTTGATCATGGACAAGACTGCTCTCCGTGGTTGGTAGAGAGCATTAACAGACATAACAGACATATTCTTGAGCGTGCTAAGGTATCCCAGAGTGTTGACATAGTCGATTACTATATCACTAGAAGGTGGAGCCACAAAAGGATTGTTGTCATTAGTTGGAGTTATATCAAGTGCATCTCTGAGAAGATATTTGTGAAGATTGAACCATTGCTCATCTAGCTAATAGTTGTACAACCCAGTAGATGAGTTGAAACATATGGTGTCCCAAAATTGCTGTAAGTAGATTGCAGGAATCATAGAGGATGCAGTGAAGGCCCTAAAGAAGTTGGTGTTCTTCAGTAAGGCTACAGCAATCGGGAAGATAGGATTCCTCTGAGACTTTAGTACATCAAGTATGTAGTTACTCTTGCCGATAGGCACCCACTTGTTTACCGGCAGTATTTGATCATCTGTTTTGATCAGTGGTGTGATAGCAGGAGCTTGTTCCACGAGAACATCATTTGCAAGAATGTTCAAGTCAGCCATAATATTTGCACAAGTAGATCCAACACCATTACATACATACAGATATATGATGTTAGATGAGAGCAATTTGCTCAAAGAGATGTCAACCTTAGAATAAGTTTGACCCAACGATACTAGAAAAATTACTAAACCAATCTGATAAGAACTCTCTAGATGATACAATGAGTGATCCTCAACTCGCTACAACTAACTCGCTAGAACATACTAATAGAAACACTTAACTCGCTACCAAATTGGAAAATTTTGAAATAGAGGGTTAAATATTATAATTAATAAAACTTTACTAACTCGCTAGGGGGTAGCGATTTGCCTGCACACAATTAAATAAGATAGGATATTCAACTCGTTAGTGATAACTCGCTATGAATATTCTTATTAAAAATATTAACTCGCTATTAAATTTAGAAAATTTGAAATAGCGAGTTGAATATTTTAATAAAAATATAAATCTTCATTAACTCGCTACAGGTTAGCGAGTTGCCTCTTCATGACATTAAGATATTCATAACTCGCTAACATGCATTGCTACTCGCTAATAAGCATCAACGATAACTCGCTATCAAGAAAACATCACTCAACTCGCTGCTTAGAATTATTTCAACTCGCTACATAGCACCAAAGCAATTCGCTAAGTCTTAAAATCAAAAGAACTAGCAAATTGGTTCAAGATTGCACAAGTTTAACACTTAACCACATTAGTAAACATTTTGCAACATACAGAAATAGCAAACAACAATAATCATGGGTCTTTGACTAGTAAAATTCAAGATATACCATGAAAATCATAACGATAACAAAATAATGATAGGGGAATCAATTTGATCATTAACGAGACATCATTCATGCATTTTAAGCCTATCCAAGCAATCATAACATCATTCCAACCACCAATAAAGATTTAGATGATAAAACAAGTCGAGCACATTGATTAATGAAGATTCATTGAGATAAAAGCTGCCATGTTTTATATTTAAGATAACTACTAGATAGAGATCATAAGATAATAGGTACCTTAGCAAGATAAATCACAAAAACTAAGAATCAAAGCAAGTCTCAAAGTAGCGAGTTACGTGTTTGGTTTTTGTGAGAAAAGGTTTGACTGGATTTTGAACGTTTGACCAATAGTAACTCGCTGGCACCTTTTATACTTTTAGAGGTTTTATCATTTGGCAGTTTTGGTCCCTTAACTTCCTAAATCCATTTCTTTTTTGCTAGAGGTCTTATTAAGGTTTATTTAAGTTTCAGAAAAGGCACAATTAGTCCTTATTGTTTCATAAGCCTAGGAAGCATTTAGTATATTGCACATAAGTCCCTATACTCACAAGTAATGGACAATAATGGCCTTTTGAATTAAAATAAATTTAACTCCCCTTTAATTTCTAAACCCGATCAATACAAAAACTATTTACCAATTAAATATTTGATGAATTAAAATGCCCGTTAGATGTCATAAATTTTAAAAACACTCTCCCCCTTAATTAATGACCAATTTTCTATTGAAAG
Organism: Tanacetum coccineum; assembly: GCA_026074375.1. NCBI lineage: Eukaryota > Viridiplantae > Streptophyta > Magnoliopsida > Asterales > Asteraceae > Tanacetum > Tanacetum coccineum. Next base: position 50,334 of record BQNB010026645.1, on the reverse strand, counting down.
AGCTGTAGTTATTGATTGAGTGTCAAATTTTGAAAAATTTAAGTCCGATTGATTTTCACACAATACTTTTCCACCATTGGTAAGACAAATAATTTTCTGAAGAATCATAGATGAAAAATCATTTGGTTAAAGAAAGAAGACTTCTCTTCTATATCAAGAAATAATGCAATGAAACGTACATTAGATCAAGGGTGCACGGATAGCAATTAATCCATGCCTGGGAGAACTTAATCACCCATTGTCGAAAATAGTCGTCTTTTTGGCGACATGCTTTCCTCATATTGAAAAGCGGGTTGCAGTCAGAAATAACTACAAGCCTTAAAGACATGTTTTGAAAAGTTTGAACTTCCGTTTGAGCATTATTTAAAGACCCGTGTCATTATTGAATGCCATTTCTAGGACCGTAAATGTTATCGATAAACGGAACACATGTCTTAAAAACTATTTTTTTTATTTTCTATTTTCTGATTTTTATGGTTTTTGTAGGTTTTATATTTTTGTATTTTCTTTTTAGATTTAAGCTATATACATATTTACATAGGATATGGGAGGACCATCCTTTACTCCTCTTCTCCTTCTTGAAGACGTTTAAGGGTTTCCAGAGACATACTCTTCATACCAAGTCGCGGGAGTAGAAATTCGAACCGCTCTCTTGGTAATGCTTTGGTAAATATGTCCGCAAGCTGATAATCTGTCGTCACGAAGTACAATTCAACCACGCCCTTCTCAACTTGCTCTCATATAAAATGGTGTCGTATGTCAATGTGCTTAGATTGGGAGTGCTGGACATTATTACAGCAGAGAGCAATGGCACTGTGATTGTCACAATACAAAGGAATCTTATTGAAGACAAAGTCATAGTCTGTGAGATGTGATCTCATCCAAAGTATCTAAGCACAACATCCAGATATGGCAATGTATTTAGCCTCTGTTGTTGAGATCGCAGTGCTCTTCTATTTCTTTGATGACCAACTTACTAGTTTATCTCCAAGGAACTGAGCACTTCCAGATGTACTGCTTTATGTGTCTTGACAACCTGCATGGTCCACATTTGCATAGGCCGTTAGAGCCATAGCGGTGTCTTTCGGATACCAAAGACTCCAATTAATGGTTCCTCTAAGACACCGAAAGACCCATTTAAGTTCTTCAAGGTGCTTTTTGGTAGGCGAAGCCTGATACCTAGCACACATACATACAGCGAATACAAGGTTAGGTCTGTTGACAATGAGATACATTAGGGAGCTGACCATTCTACGAAATCAAGTCTGGTCAACTAGAATCCCTAAGGGGTCCTTGTCCAGTTTAAGTCGATCCACCATGGGTGTATCAACAGGGTCACATGAATCTATCCTAAATTTATTTAATATTTTAAGAGCAAATTTTGATTGATTAATAAAAATGCCTTTGAGATTTTGTAAAACTTGTAAACCTAGGAAAAAGACATTTGTCCCATCATTGACATTTGAAATTTAGAACTCAATATGTCACACACTTTAGGGTCGGTCAAGGCAAATATGATATCATCTACATATATTTGAACAAGAATAATATGTTTCCCTGTTTTCTGAGTGAATAATGTCGAATCTACTACACCATTGGAAAATTTGTTGTCTAGAAGAAATCGTAACAAGGTATCATACCATACCCGAGGAGCTTGCTTTAAACTATACAAAGCCATCTTCAGACGATAAACATATGTCCGATGGTCTGGATCAACGAAACCCTCTGTTTGACTAACATAGACTTCTTCTTTCAACTAGCCATTAAGGAATGCTCTCTTGTCATCCATTTGATAGATGGTCATGTTTTTACTGACGGCATTGGCGATGAAGATACGAATAGCCTTGATACGTACAACCGATGCAAATGATTCCTCAAACTCAATACCCTCCTCTTGTCGATATCCCTTGGCCACCAACCTAGCCTTATTCTTCAGAACATCACCATACTCATCAAGTTTAACTTTGTAAATCCACTTGAGAGCAATAATCATGACACAGTCTGGTTGAGGTACTAATTCCCATACATAAAATCGATCAAATTCGTGAATCTCATCTTCCATAGCTTGAAACCAGCAATCTTTAGTTATTGCAGATTTGAAGTTCTTTGGTTTGACTTTTAACAGTACAGAGTTATACCAGCACCACAAGGCATCGGTTGCAAGTTGTTTTCTTGTAGATACCGGTTGAGAGGGGTTACCAATAATATTATCCAGCGAGTAATCTTTGCTTCATTTCCCTAGATGATGAAGTGTTTGAGTGACATAAGGAGATTCAACCGAACTAAGATCCCCAGATGATGATGCTTCAAAAGTAGGTTCTAGAGCAAATACGTTTATGAATGGATCATTATCAATAGGAGCAAAAGGATTGTCTTCCATGAGAGTAGATTCAACTGCAACGCCTTGATGTAAACTTGGAGATTGCAAGGCCGAATATGACGGTGAATGACATGGAGAGGGTGCATCTTGATCAATAGTAGTAGATGAAGGTGTACTTGCTGAATTAACTGGAACTGAAACTGCTGGAGCAAGAGAGACCGGTCTTTCAGCACGAGGAGGTTCCAAGAATTCATCGAACATTGGTTGGAATAAAATCTCCCATTCTTTATTTGTGGGAGGTACATAAGGTGCTGCAGGAACCGGATTTGGTACGAGCCCTAAACTTATCTGTCCAGGCATCAGAAATGTAGGAGCGGGTCCTGTACTGAGTTGCACATGAGCCATTTGCTCAGTCAGCTCATTGAATTGAATGTGGATAGTTTCCATGATTCGTCGGGTTCTTTTGTTGTAGATTCTATAAGCTTTTTTGCTTGGTGCAAAGCCGTCAAAAATTCCAATATCAGCCATTGGTTGTAATTTTCCAAGATCATCGCTGTCATTTGTAGGGTAACAAAGAGAACCAAAGACTCCGAAAAAGGTGAGATTAGGCTTCTTATTATGCACCAACTCATATAAGGTTTTGTTATGACAAGTATGAATGAGGGATCGGTTTTGGGTGTAACAAGCAGTAGCAACAGCTTCTTCCCACATAAACATTGGAGCCTTGGAAAAACTCAGCATTGTCCTAGCAGCTTCCACAAGAGTATGGTTTCGTCTTTCGACAACGCCATTCTGCTGTGGAGTCCTCAGAACTGTCTTTTGGTGAAAAATTATGACACGTTCATAATATTCAGTCAAATTTTTATTGACAAATTCTGTGCCATTATCGGTGCGGATGTATCTTACAATTTTATTGAGACCGACTTGGATTTGCTTCAGAAATTTGATGACGACCTCTGGGTTTCATCTTTTGATCTCAGAAACTTAAACCAAGTAAACCTAGAATAATCATCAACGATGAGTAAGATGTATTTCTTCCCATTAATTGTTTGCACTCGCATCGGTCCACATAAATCCATACGAAGGGTATTAAGAATTTCCAAGTTGGTATTTTGAGGTTTGGGTTGGTCGGTATGCTTTTTGCTCTTTCCTAGTTGACATGCAGAGCAAAGATGATCTTTTTCAAACTTCAATCTAGGTAAGCCTCTTACTAGATCCCTCTTCTTGCAAGACAATTGATCGGTACAAAAGTGCTAGTGGTTTTAACGACGAGCCAATAACCATGATTTGGTTCTTGGAGGCCTTAGACACATGAAAAATAGGAGAGGACTTCATCATGTATTCAAACGAGATAGTGTCCAAATTAGAACCAACGAGAACCTTTATATAATTCAACTCATCCGTATCTGAAACATAATCATGAATGTTTCCTGAATGCAACTTTCCAGATCCGAGTTGACAAAATTGTCTAACAAGGAAACAGATTATGTTACCTAGTCTTCCACATGTATACCTCCGGTGATTACACTGTCACCAATCACCTAATCTCCATAAGCCATAATAGCACCAAAGTGGTCATTCCCAAATCTAACTGTCCCAGTGAACTTTTTCACAAAATTCCTGAGCCGTGAGCAATCCCCCGTCATATGTTTTGAGCAGCCTGAATCTAAATTCCAAAGGACGATCTGTACGACCTGCATTTGAAAACATATGAAGATGGAGAGTTTGGAAAGTTGGATCCCCAATTTTGGTTGGGTTCCTGTGGGTTAGCACAAGTAATGGCCTGATGCTCAGTTTTATTAGCGGATACTACTTTGAGTTTAGTGATCCTAGTTAAAGGGCACTGTTCTCCTAAAGTGAATATTCTGCCCGTAGGTCTCTATTGATGACCAACACTGGTAAGCACTTTGCCTGTGGGTTTCCATACTTTCCTAACTTGCTTAGGTTTGCAAACTTGCTTAACTTTGCATACAACATTATTAATATTATGAATAGAGGGGGATGCCTTAACAAATTGCAAATAATCAACCACACACACATCATGATTTGTAGAAATTAAACATTTGTTACATGTTTGGCAAACAGAATCAGAATTCGAATTAATTACAGTACGCTTAGAGCTACTACTAGAATCAACATGATTCGTGGTTCTTAAGTTAGACTTATTTATCCTAAGGCATTCTTCTACTTTCTTCTTGTTGACACCTTTAGCTAGCGAGATCCTATTTTTCTTGGTATTGCTCCTAGGCTGTGATCCACTAGCATTGGTGCAACAGTTTACTCTTGTAGAAGGAGGCACATGGACATTAGTCTTCTGAGTGTTCAGTTGCTCTACTTGTTTGTATGTGTTACTATTTGACGTGTCACATTGTTCTTTAAAAGTAACTTGCTTTTTAGTAATTACAAGGGTAGGAACATGCTTTTTATCTCGTTGGTTAACGACTTTCAGACAAGTGCCAATCACATATTCTAAGAGTTCCTGAGAGTGTTTAGTGTAACGGCAAGCAGAGACAATGGATCCATCTAAGGGTCTTTTAACCTTAGCTTCCTCTACTATTTCGCGAAGGGTTTCTGCACTTTCCTTAAGATGTTTGAGATAATGTAGATGAACTTCCTTGTTGTTCTTATTGTGAGGAGGAATTGGTTCAACATCTATAGCATACCTACTGGGTACAAGAACTCTTGGTTTGACAGATCCCATAGTGTTGCATTTTAGATTTTCATGTATTTAGGCTTTCAGATTCTCATTTTCAGTTAGCAAGGCCGTTGTCTGTTCTATATGATTAGCACGCGTGATCTTAATAGAATCGTACAATTCCTTGTAATGTTGTTTAACTTTTTCATTCTTTGCCCTAAAAAGCTTATTTTGTTCTTGAAGAACGATGACTTTTTCAGTTAATTGAGTGATCTAAAAATATAAGGTCCTGAAATCAAGAGTACGGTCTGCTTCACTACGAGTGTCTTTCAATTGAGAGATTTGTGTTCTCAATTTTTTGATTGCGTTGTCCTTTCCTTGAATGGAAGCTTTCATTTTTTCAATTACAAAGACTGAGTCAAAATCAGGAGTGTTGTGAGCGGTTGGATATGTGTTGTTTCCAAAACTTTCTTTAAGGTTTTGATACTTTAATTGTAAATTTAAGTGATTAACCTCAAGATTGGAAAAATGTTTTACTAATTCAGTGTGATTATCTTTTTGAACCTTATCTCGTAATTTATAAAGCTTTGCTTCAAGTTGCAGACAACGTGTTTGAACAATGGTGTGGGCATTATAAAACACTTCTGTAGACAAGCAATCAACAATTAAATTATCATTTGCAATAAGGAGATTTTTCTGCTCAATCTCATCATGCTTACTATTTACAACATTTTGGTCAACTTCAGCTTCTAATTCCTCAAAAATGTATTTCATTTCTTTAATTTCTTTAGTTAAAGCCTTTTAGATTCCCTCAAAATGTTCTTTAAGTGTTTTGAAAAATGGAATGACCTCAGTGAGGTAACATTCCTTGGTTTGTTCAAAACCTCTTTCCCTTTCAGTGAGCCCTGTTGGTGTAATTCTCTTTTTACAGGTTTTTTCAAATTCTAAAAAAGTTGTATAAGTGCAAAAATATTAAATTTCACTTGACTTTTTGTTGGAAGCACCCTAGGGACAAGCGTTACACGTGTATTTGGTGGATATACCGTCAATGCTTTAATTGGTCTTGAGATGGTGGTCTGCTTTTTGAGAGCTTCTTCTTTTATCTTGACGAGATCTTAAGACTAAAATATTTGCTCAGGGGTCAATTGCTTCTGTAGTGTGAAGGTCGCTAAATAATTCTCTTTCGAGTAATCAGGTGGTGCAATCTTAACCTTATTAGTCGCACACTCAGGGTCTTTCATTTTGTCATTCATTTTCCTCAGAGTGATTTTAGCTATCTCTAAGGTATCCTCTGTGTTGTGCACTAAAGCGGGACATGATTGTTTTTGATAATTTCATAACCATTATATAGAGCAGGCTGAACTTGCTTTGCACGAGTGAGGCATAAAGGGTTCTTGTAACCAATTGCTACCTTATTCTGTTCATTATAATAGGTCTTTGGCTTATACAACATGTAAACTATTTAAAGAGACTGGTCTTGTTTGTATAATTTATCCTCGACCTTTTCTTTTAAAGCTTTCAAGTCCAAAAATTCTTCAAGGTATTTGTTTTCTTTCTGCTTAAAATCCTTTTTCAAAGACGTAACTTCTTATACCATTGACTTGTTATGGTTGATGGTAGAAGCAAGTTTCATTTTTACATAATGAAGTTCCTTTTTCAAATTTTCTTCCTTAATATTACGGTCAGTGATAACTATTCTCAATTGTGCATCAATCTTTTGTTCTCTTTCCGTTAATTCAAACCTGGCCCGTCTTTCATACAGTTTAACTTGTTCCTTATATGTTTCAATTTTAGCAGTTAATGATTTATCAACTACTATGTTCCGAGTTGTGTCAGAGACAGATTGGGCATACAGTTCATTCATATCATTAAATATCATCATGTATGCATCATCTGGAACAGAAGATACATTACTTTGTATAACTGGCACTGCGTTGTCCTTTACATACTGATCATACGAAATCATATTACTATCACTCGTATAATTAGCATGTGAATCAACAACGTAGGTTGGTTGTACATTGTCATGCATCTCGTGTTCTTCATGATGTTCACAAACAACATCCTGATAGTGATCATGGTCGTGTACCTCAAATAGAATTTCCAAATCATAAGACGGACCAGCTTCATCATAAACAGGATCTATGGATGATAGATTAGCCATGAACATAGTATGTGCCGTAGGAGCCTCAACAACATCAAAATCAAAAGCATCACAGTCATCAACTTGAAACACATTATCCACATTGAGTGCTAAGTCCTGAATAGGTTGCTCATCCACATCTTCATCAATGGTGTTGTCTTATCCACTTGCAATAAACAATAACTGCTCTTCATCTAATTCCACTCTATTCTCCTGAGTTTACATCAGCAACATCTTGTCTTTAAAGAATTCAGAGTTCTATAGATGCTTGGGTTGAGTGCAGTTCCTTGCTATGTGGCCTATACTGTTGCAGTTGTAGCACTTAACCTGCCTTGCTTGACCTGGATTAGCATTCCCAACTCTGTTTTGAGCTCCCCCATAACCAGCTGGACCTGCACCCCGAGCATTGTTCCCCTGTCCTCTATTCTGTCAACCCTAAACATTTTGAATAACAACCTTGCCGTCTTGAACTGTGGCTTGATTCCTTGGGTTAGATGAAGTTTTGAGTTGAATGTTTGTTTGAGGAAGGTACGTTTTGTATGATTAGGTGAGTAGGGCAAGTGTGTTGGTTAAATTCTCAATTAAGTTGTCTGATGGAGAGAGTCCCGAATCAAGTTGAGTGTTGTCAGCAAATATGGTGGAACATAAGTGGATGGTGGATTTGTAGATGATTGTGAATTGTACTACTGATGTGAAACATTAGACATAAAGGCGAGAGGATCAATATTGGGTTGAGTGAATCATTCCAACATCATTTTGTTTTCATTTGCATATGCCTCATGCTGCTTTAGATACGCATACAATTGATCATAGTTGGAGTCCCTTAAACCTCTGTTGAGTTTCACTGCTATTACAAATCTACCCCATTCTGGCAACATGTTATTAACAACTTAGAATTAAACTGCATTCTGGACATGGTCATCTTGAAGTTACACATGTCGTTGATGAGTTTGGCAAACCAGACATAGTAATCATGAATAGTCTCTCTTTTGTGCTGACAGAAGTGTTCGAAGTTATCATACAGTTATGATTCACGGTCTTCTTTTGTTAATTCCGAACCTTCCAGGAGCATCTTCACATTGTCCCATATGTCTATTGCATCAGTGTAATGATTGATAAGTAAGTATATATCTTTTGGCAACCCTTGCAGTAAGATGTTTGTTGCCCGAATGTCAGCATTGTACCTTTCTTTATCTTCAAGTGACAGGTCATAATAGACTCGAGGTTGTTCTGGACCTAGATGTAAGGCACCATCATTCCCTTCTGCAAGAGTTTCCCGAAATGTTCCCATCTAAAATGGTCCTTCATCAATTGACTTTAAGATGTTTACCCCGTTCTCTTTACCCCGATAGTACAGTCAAATTCGTTGCTGCCATGATGCAAAGTCAGTCCTATCAACCATAGGTGGTCGGGTATCGGAACCGGCACATTGGATGTCTTCCGAAAGATTAGCCATCTTAATTGATTGTGAAATGATTAAGTTGATCAAACAATGATTAGTGATTGTATGTTAAAAGTGGTTATTGATTATTGGAAATGGTGAATTGTTGTACAGGTTTGTTAGGTAAATCCATAACTCGCTGCAATGTAACTTGCTGGAAGAGACTTGATAACTCGCTGGCAAGAAACAAATTGGACAGAGTTCCTGTTCACAAGTCACTAGAAAAAAGTCTTCAAATAAGTTGTAACTCGCTTGGAAGAGTGTAGATAACTCATAGCAAGAAAGAAACAATTGGACGAGTTCCATGTTCACAAGTCGCCTAGAAAAAGGTCTTCAAAATACTTATAACTAGCTTCCAGTAGTAACTCGCTGGAAGGAGAGTGGATTTAACTTGCTGGCCCTAGAAACACATGGACAGGAGTTCATTTCACAAGTCTGCTAGAAATTTATCTATAATTAACATGTAACTCACTATGATCAAGTTGTACCTTGTAACTTCGCTAGATCCAACTCGCTACCTGCAAAGAAAGGTTAACTCGCTGCCTAACTCGCTACCTGCACAAGACGATAACTCGCTGACACCAGTAATTTCCTGACACACAGTGTCTATGCTAATCAACTCGCTGTACCTAGTAAACCTAATCGTTATAGGAAGATATCTTCGTACAGTAAGACTAACTCGCTAGAATGAAAAATTTGGGTTTTCACCTAAAAACACCTAAAAATCACCCTTTTGAATGTTTTTGCCTGGTTTCTTTGCACAACTTGGTTATTAGAAAGCCTATAGAAGACACTATAAAAACAAAAACTTTATACTTTCACAAACGTAATGATCACAAGGAAAACCAAGAACAAGACTAAAAACTTCAAAAAAACCAAATTTGATCAAATTAACCAAGAAGAAAAATGATACAACAATCTAGCTATCCATCCATGTGCTCTGTATACCAATTGTTAGGATATTAGAAATCCTACCAAAATCAAATGACACTCGTGGATTAGCCAAGTTTTCTAGAGATGAGAACGTGAGGGAGAACTTTCTGTGGAGAAATTGAACTTGTATTTGTAAATGAATAACCCTCACCTCTGTCCGTGGCATGGAAGTGGTTATATAGTAAACTACAAATGCCTTAGTCCTTGGTAGAGGCGCTTACACATTGGGTTTTTTAAATATTCGGCCAGTACTGATGTTATACATTAACTACTTAATACGGAGAACAATAATCAAGTAAGATACACGGGGTAAACCAAGTCTTTTTCAATAATATCTAACATCTCCCCTTAAGGGAGGTCACCCCAGAAAATACTAATTTAAGCTCAACAATCTTGATCTTGTGTTCAGCTCGTAGTCTTTGACTCTTTATGCATTGATTTCTTTGTACATAATGTAATGATCTTAGAGCTTAGTTCCATTGACTTGTGTGATCTTTGAGCTTTCTTTGAGATCATCAGCCACAACAAATCTCTTAATCATCCTTGTTGTGGTATTACATGTTTCGCTTAGAATATGACTTACATGTTTCACTTAGAAAATAACTTACGTGTTTCGCTCAGAATATGTGAGAGATGTCTCGCTCAGAATAAGTGAAACATGTTTCGCTAGAAAACATGTTTCGCTTTTCAAGACAAGCATGTTTCGCTTCATTCAAGTGACAATGTTTAAACTAGACCTTTATATATATAATATATAATAAAGTATATATAATAAGTATAATCTAAAAATAATCAATGAAACCGAGAAGTAGTATACAATATTCCCGGGTCGTTTATCCCCAACGAGAGTAGGCTTGAAAATCGGTACAGTCAAAAAGTTGGAATTTAAATGCTATTAATGATTAAGAGAATTAGAAAGCTAAATTATCTACTAATATGCAAAAAACGATTAAGAAAAACCTAAAAATTATGAAATAAAACAAAAAAAACGAGAGCACGAGCCCCGAACAAGGGGTCAAAAACCTAAATTCTTAAAAATTGACCCTACAAAGATGTTTTTACTTCTAATCTACTCTATGTGACTAAATAAGAAGAATAAAAAAAAGACTAGACTGAAAACGGAGTTAAAACAAGCTTAAAAATGAGAAAACAAAAAACGGGGTCGAAACCCGTTCTTTAAAAAGTAATTTTTTGCAAAAATGACCCTACGAAAGATTTTTTATTTTTCCTAAGTGAAAACTGATAAAATAAAATTTTCTAAAAAAGAAAAATATTTTTTTGATTTTTATTTAATTTTATATAATTAAAAAACAGTTTAAAGGAAATTAAATGAAAAAAAATATCAAACGATTATAAAAAATTCTGAAAAATTAGAGAAAAATAAGTTAAACTATAAAGATCCTATGAAAAAACTAAAATGGGAAAAACCACTTATAAATAAGCTGTTATAAGCTTAAAAGTGGATGTGGGATTAATAGGCTAAAATTGGCTTATATATTTAAATATAACAAACCTCTACCGGATGAGCTATTGTAGCACAGCGGTAGAGGTGTTGTTATAAAAGTGTTGGTTGATTTGGGTGAGGTCCCGAGTTCGAGTCTTGCTCACTCGGGGTCTCCCCTAATCCCAACGCTTTTATTTCTCATTTTTTTTACAACTTTTTGAAAAGGCTAAAAATAAGCAACTTTAAAAAAGGAAAAAATTTTGTAACCTACAAATAAGCACGAAATAAGCTAGATTAAAGGGACAGAATGCATTTTATACAAAAAAAACTAAAATGGCTTAACTGTTGGTATTTTAAGCACTAATAAGCAATCTAAAAAGGGAAACAAGCTAGCACATATACTTAACTACACCTAACAAGCTTATTTGGACAAAAATAAGCAAAGATATTAAGCTAATTTAAGCTAAAAAGACAAAAAAAGCTAAAGAGCAAAAACACTTAGAAATTTTTAACTAAAACTACAACTAAGCTAAAATAAGCCCTACTTTAAACAAAATAAGCTAAAATAAGCTTAAACTAACCTAACAAGCACACTTAAACCTAAATTAAGCAAATTCAATAAGCTAAACAGCTTAAATAAGCAAATAAGCAAAATAGGTCAAAACTGCATACTCATTAGCCCTAAGGAGGCACTTTTGAGCTTATTTTTAAGCACCCTAGAGAGAACCTTAAGGCTAGAGGCTTGTATGAGCTTAATGCCCAGCCAAGTGGCTTACTAGAAAAGCAAAGGAAACAAAATTTAGAACAAAAATAAGCTAGGAAAAATGATGGGCAAAAAAGACTGTTTGCACCAGGGCAGTTTTGTGGTTTTAAAGGGACAAAAAGCTAGCTTATAAATAAGCTGCAAAATGAGCTCAAGACTTAAAACAAAGTTAAAACAGATAAAGAATGACCATAAATGAGCTTGTGCTCAAAAGTTAAAAAGCTGTAAATAAGATTTGTTATCTGAAATTTTAAAATGAAAAAGGGAATTTAAGACTATATGACACTTTATAAAAGAAAGCTTGGACAGGTTTTGAGAAAACAAAGGTAACTTAAAAGGGACAAAACCTACTCTCTTAGACACTCAAAAGTGACTCAAAAACAAGGTTCAAAAACTAGTATCAACAAGCTTAATGAAATAAGCACTTATGAAACTTTTTAAACCACAGATTTAAAGACCCATAATCAAAAACTTAAAAACTAATTTTTAGACTTAAAGACATTTAGAAACAGCTTAAGATTAACTTAATGTAGCTTGTGCAAATCACCCAAGTGACCCATAGTGGGTTTTTAACCCCATATGACCCGTTTGACCTCTATCCCAAACACCCCTTTAAAGCCTAAAATCCAAATTTTAATCTGATTAAAGGTGGTTTAAGCCTAGAAACTTGAAAACAGATTATGACAAAGCTAGAATAAGTAAAAATAAGCAACTAGCAACAAGAATTAAGCAGGTAAATAAGCTAATAAGATCTAAGCAGTTTTCAAGGAAAATAGGCAGAATCAAGTAAAACTCACATAAAAGTCAAACAAGCATTTGAACAAGACAGCAAACATGAAGAAACATAAAATAAGCAGGAAAAACAAAAATAAGCACAAATTCAGCATTTCTACAGTAACAATAAGCAGAATGGAAAAGTAAGACTTACAAAATGGTCCAAATAGAAAGGGTCCTAAACCTAATACCAAACCACCCCTAAGTCCAAAATTTTTCTAAAATAGCATCAAACAAAAAAAAAACCAATCCATATTCACAGTTTTCTTTTCTTGATTCCTTCTCTTCTCTTTTTTTTATATTTTTTAATATTTTTATTAATTTTTGAAGTTTTTTTTTTGAGACAGAAAACTGAAAAAAGCTTGTATAAAAATTCTTATGACTTTAATTATATTGTAAAAAAGCTTTGATAAACAATATTAAAAACTAATAAGCTTAAGTGACAAAATTTTAAAGAAAACTAGTAAATGACATAAGATTAAATTGCAAGTATTTAAAGAACAGGAATTTAAATGACATAAAAGGTGAATTGCATTAATAAAGATGTACAAATATTTTGGTTCGAAGCATATTTTTTTTTGACTTAACACTAAAAATTTCGACATACCCACAAACAAACTAATACATTGTATTTATAATAAAACTATCTAGGGTTTTGTGTTTCTTTGCTGAGAAGCTTCAAAGGGTTGTGCTTCTTGTGTGAGAGAGAGTTCCACAAAGTAATCTTGTCCCTTAAAAATCCTTGGAGCCCAAGTCCTTGATTCACAGCCTTTGATTCGGGTAGCCAATAGATGGGTTTAAGATTGCCAAGGTGGCAAGAGGCCATAGTTTGTGGGGGTGAGATGAGATGAGAAGTTTTGGCGCAGATTTTGAACATTGTCCCCAAGGTGTGAGTGACAGGAATAATGGTGTTTTGTTTTTGGCGGCAAGGGGTTAAGGGTGTTTAGTTTTTAATATGTTTGACAGGTAAAGTTTGGGTTTTGGCAAAAAAGGACCTCTGCAGCCTTTATAATGTTTTCTTGCAAATTTAGTCCTTTTGGCGTTTACAACATTGGGATCTTGGCAGAATAGGACCTTGAAGGGTATAATGTAAGGGTTTTCATAGTTTGGTCCTTGAATATTTATAACTCTGAGGGCTTGGCAGGAAAAGCCCTCAAAATTATAATGGGTTTTAAACAAATTTCAGATCCATTGATGGTGTGTGGTCTTTAAGGAAAAGCAGAAATGGCCCTCCCATTTTATATAGGCTTACAAGACTTTGGCTTATGTTGTTCCTTCACAAAAATATACTAATGGTGCTGACCCGACCCAACTAGATGGTGTTCGGGTGGGCCCATTTAGTATTCTTATCCGGTGTCGGCTCCTGGTTTTGATCAGTGTGACTATTTCCAATTGACTTTTAACTTGACATTCTTTTCTTGGAATATTGGCTTTCGATTTGACTTTAGCGTTTTCCATGGCTTTTTCTAATTTCTGTGCTTGGTTTTGTTCGTTTTTACTTAATTTTACGGTCCTTTTCTTCGATATTACATCCGGTACCTCCTGCACAAAATAAGTGAAACCATACAAAACGATGATAATTTTGGAACATGTATGTTGGTCATGTTCCATCCACTGGTATTTGATGGAAAATGGTATGTGAAGATTAAGACACATACCAAAAATCTCCCATACTAAGACGGTGTCGTGTCCTCACGCCAATGCTATAGAAGTAAGCACTAGAAAGCTAAAATCTCGATTCCCTACGACTAATTACCTCAAAAAGTAGCTAAGTGTTTATCAAAAGGAATTAAAGACTCACAAGTTCGAAAAGCCTATTTTAACCATATTTTTAATCTATACACTTATACCAACACATATATTTTGTATTTTTCATTTTTCCCCTCATTTTTTTTATAGTTTTTATATGTAAGCAACAAACAGAACTTTGATCTTTCATTATTTTTATAACTTTTAAGGATCCAAGAACAAGAAGGCATTTCGATCCGAGAAAGCACCATAAAAAGGATACTTTCATCGTTTCACGCTGTTTCACTACTGCTCAAACCAAGCTTAAAACACAATCAACCGTTAATTATAGTTTAATATTCTAACAATACTCATATTTAAAACTTGTAAACTTTTTTTTTTTTTTATTTTTTTTTTTGTTATTTTTTTTCTTTTCCACTCCCCCGATAATTATTATATCTTAGGTGTATGTGTGTTAAATTTTGTGAATTTATCAACCATGGATCAACGTTTTGCAACATTCTATGTTTCACGTTCCACCCGAGAATAATGATTTGAAGGTGAGATCAATCCTATGTAGTTGACCTTTCCATACCATGGCAACATCCTAACCTTGCTGTTTAAGTGACCAGATTTTGACACTCCACAAGAGATGTAGTAACGACTCACGACCTTAGGTTTCATAAACTCTTAGGTTTTCCGTATATACATAGCTTATAAAATAGAATAGCCGAAGTTCAAAAGCATATTTGAATTTAACAAAAAGAGATCTTTTATTTATTAATTCACACTTAAAAATCAAACACTTATGCAATTGTAACCTCGACCTTTTAGAAGGCTGCAACATCGGTTATGAGCCGGCAAGATGCAGCAAACTTTTATCAGTCTCGGATTATTATTCTTACTATAGGCTTTCTTTAGAAGGCTGTAACATCGGTTGTGAGCCGACAAGATTCAGCAAGACTTTTTAACAGTCTCGGATTTATATATTCTTACTATGGCTTTCTTTAGAAGATGTTACATCGTTGTGAGCCGGAAGATGCAGCAAACTATTATCAGCCCCACATTAAATTTATTATATTTTATCATTTTTCATCATTTTTTAGAGAAAAAAAAACTGCTTTCTATTTGAAAAATTCAAGTATAACAAATTTAAACTAAGGCTACAGTTACTTTGCCAATATACTGACACAAAAATTATTGAAATTAAGTTTAATCCTCCAAAAGTAGCAACGTATATTAATTATATTAATTAGGTTAAGAGCTTATGGGAGAAAAAGCGACAAATTACATACATGAGCTCTTAAGATTTCCAAATAATCTTTGTGTAGCATCCAACTCATACTTAACACTATCATTTTTTGTTCTTCGCGAATATTCGTGAATGCTTAGTCTAAAAGTTAAGAACAAGCTAGAGCTCAATACGCTCGACCGGGTCAAAATTTACTCTTATTCTACCCAGCAGGAAAGTCAAAATTGTGACAAAACACTTATTTTATTTTTGAAATTTTTTAAATTTTTTTCATTTTTTTGAAATTTTAGTGGTAAAAACGAGATTACGTAAAAATAATGGCTGCAGGCATAATCAAATCAAAGATCCCCCCCATACTAGAATGAAACATTGTCCTCAATGTTTTTACATAAATCCTAAGCCGTTTATGAATTATTCTTAAAGATAAATGTTAGTCGATAAGATTAGGATATCGGATTCCCAAAATGAAGCTGAGGATTTGAAGCTCTTGTGATCGAAGGACAAAACCGCGAGCATGAGAGGCTTCAGAATCCAGGCAATCCTGGACAATACAGCACAAAACACAAAACATGGAAAAGGTAGAGGCGAGCCTCGTCATACAACACACTTATTCATTACTACTAAGCTAACATACTACTACTACAGATAAACTAAGATAAGCATGGGGTACCTCCCACGAAGCGCTTGTTTAGGGTCACTTAGCTTGACCCAATCTCTGAATTTAATTGTCCTTAAGGAAGGTTTAGAGATCCGAGATATCCATAGCAGGGACATCCCCTCCAAAGTAGTGCTTCAGACGATGACCATTTACTTTGAAGTTTGGCCCAGAGTTTTGGGATAACTCAATGGTGCCATATGGAAAAACTTAAACAATGGTAACTGGTCCTGATCAGCGGGACTTTAACTTGCTGGAGAAAATTTTCAATCTTGAGTTAAAGAGGAGGACTTGATCACCTATGTTGAAAACGCGGTTTTTCATCTTCGCGTCATGAATTCTCTTAGTTTTCTCTTTGTAAATCAAAGAATTTTCATAGGCTTGATCATCCAGTTCACTTAATTTATTGAGTTGAACTTTGCGTTGGTCTCCCGCAGTTTTGAGATCAAAGTTTGCATGTTTAAGGGCCCAGTAAGCTTTGTGCTCCAACTCAATCGGCAAATGACATGCCTTTCCATATACAAGCTTGTACGGAGTGCACCCGATTGGTGTTTTGTACGCTGTATGGAAGGCCCAGAGAGCGTCATCTAGTTTGTCCG
This sequence comes from Tanacetum coccineum, assembly GCA_026074375.1. Classification (NCBI taxonomy): domain Eukaryota; kingdom Viridiplantae; phylum Streptophyta; class Magnoliopsida; order Asterales; family Asteraceae; genus Tanacetum; species Tanacetum coccineum. The sequence continues at coordinate 33,647 of BQNB010026645.1, read as the reverse complement.
ACCAAGAGGCACGATTTTAATCCACTGTCCTTTCAAGAATTCTTTTTAAACCACAATTCGATACCTCAACCTGCTCACTTATCTGTGGGTGATACGCGGTGGAGAGATGATGAGTAACTCCATATTTAAGCATGACCTTTGCAAACTAGTCATTGCAAAAATGTGTTCCACAATCACTGATGATGGTACGAGGGGCACCGAATCTGGCAAAGAGAGATTTAAGAAATTTGCAAACTACTCGGGCGTCGTTGGTGGGGAGCACTTTCGCTTCAACCTATTTTGACAGGTAATCGACAGCCATAAGTATGTATTTGTTTCCTTTATATGATGGGAATGGTCCCATGAGGTCTATGCCCCAAACGTCAAAGATTTCACAAACTTAGATGGAATTTTGAGGCATCTCATCCCTTTGTGAAATTTTTCCTTGTCGTTGGCATGAGTCGCAATTTTTAACCAACTCGTGTGCATCCTTGTAAATTGTAGGGCAAAAAAATCCTGCATCAAACAACTTTTTGGCGGTGAGATTTGCACCGTGATGTCCCCCGGTGGGTCCATTATGGCAAGCTTCGAGTATGTCAAGATCTTCTTTGCCGTGCACACACCGCCGGATCACTTGATCCGCACAGATTTTGAACAAGAAGGGGTCATCCCAGAAGTAGTGTTTGACATCTTTGAAAAACCTGTTTTTCTGTTGGGATGACATTCCTTTGACAATGAAATTCCCCGCATGGTAGTTTGCGAAATCTGCAAACCATAGGGTACTATCATCACGAAGAGCAACCGATCCAAGAGTTTCAAGAGGAAATGTTTCTGTGATTTCCTTGTTCTCGAGTTTATCTTGATGAGGGTTCTCAAGTCTGGAAAGATGATCGGCGACCAGATTCTCTACTCCTTTTTTGTCTTGAATGATAACCTCGAATTCTTGGAGCAAAAGGATCCACCGCATCAGTCTTGGCTTAACATCCTTTTTAGTGAAGAGATACTTTATAGCAGAATGGTCGGTATACACTATGCTTTTGGACAAAACGAGATACGACTGGAATTTCTCAAAAGCGTACACTACGGCAAGTAATTCTTTTTCAATAGTAGTGTAGTGTGCTTGAGCTTCGGTCATGCTTTTGCTGGCATAGTGAATTGGTTGAAAATGCTTGTTTTTTTGCTGCCCTAGGACTGCCCCAATTGCAAAGTCACTTGCATCACTCATAAGTTCAAAAGGCAAGTCCCAGTCATGATCAATCAAAATTAGAGCCTCGGTCAATTTCCTTTTAAGTATATTAAAGGATTCGATACACTCTTTTAAGAAGAAAAATGGATTCTCTTTTTCAAGAAGGTGAGTCATTGGGCGGGCTATTTTTGAGAAGTCTTGTATGAAACATCGGTAAAAACCGGCATGCCCAAGAAAACTACGGACACCTTTCACAGTAGTCGGGTGAGAGAGCTTGGCGATAACGTCAACTTTAGCTCGGTCAATGTTGGGAATTAAAAGTCTTCGTAATACTGTTAAATATTAATGCTTCTAGTCAATGATAAAAGAGAAGTTTCAACTAGAGACATTAATGTTGATTGAAGACATTAGTGATGATTGAAGAATTTATGGTTGAAGACTTTATGTTGATAAGATGTTTAATTGAGGTGATTAATGTTGATTGAGGAGTTAAAATTGATTATGGAAAGTATTGAATACATTTGATTAATGTTGACCACATAGTTAGAAACATATTGAATACTTAATTATGGTATTTAATATGGTTGACTAGATATGTTAGGAAAATATTGTAAACTCTAATGGACTTCTTGGTGTATAAAAGAAGGTCCAGGGTATAGAGTTAGTATATAGAATCAATAGTATCATATGTAATAGAAGCATTGAAGCTTAATAGAAATCAATAGCAAATTTAGTATCATTGTTCTTCTTAGTACTTGTGTTAAGATTCCGCATTAGCACATAGTATTCATAGTCATTGTCTCTCATATAGTTGATTTGGATTTATTCAAGTTAACTATTGTCTTACAAAGGCTATATAGATCCAAGACCAAGGACCTACAAAGACTACGAATCTCAAGAATGACATCATGAATTTTCAGCAGCGATTTGATGAAACGTTTAGTGAGGCATGGGACCGTTTTAAGGATATCCTCCGTAACACACCGTTTTAACATTTTGTCCAAATGGGATAGGCATGTAGAGAAAGAATCCTTGAAGATTGAAAAGTCATCCATAAACACTTGCATTGTTTTTTCAATCATGTCATGGAAGATTGCCATCATACATCATTGAAACGTGCCAGGTGCATTGCATAGCCAAAGGCAGCTGTGTTGATGGGCAAACGTTCCGGCTATGGGCAAGTAAATGTTGTCATTTTCTTGATCATTCAGTCTATGGATTATGATAATAACACGAGAGCCATCAAGGAGGAAACTTGTATTGATTTACGCGTGTCTTTCGAGCATTGATCCTGTAGGGAAGTGGATAAGGTTCCTTTCGGGTAGCTTTCATTCAATTTCTATAGTCAATGCTACTCTCCACCCTCCTGTGACGAATCGAGTCGGTATTAAATTCATTTCATCATTTTTGTGGACGGTCTCTATGCCCCTTTTTTTGGTACGCAGTTGCACCGGGTCACCCATTAGACTATCAGAGATAGGATAAATTAATCCGGCTGTCAGAAGTTTTTCAACCTTTTTTTTGATAACGTCGTGGATTTTTGGATTTACCTGCCTTTGATGCTGAATCCGTCCGGTTCGTAGTCCTCTTCCTATAAGGTTTTTGTGGGTATAAACTTTGGGTCAATAACCTTAATATCGGAGATGTTTCCAGCGGTGGCTTGCTTGTGGGACTTTAGAACCTCGATCAAAGCAGCCTTTTCCTCATTCTTTAAATCTTTTTCAATTATGACGGGCAACTTGTCATTACCTTCCAAAAATGCATATTCTAAATGAGGTGGTAAGTCCTTGAGTTCAACCTCAGGGGGCTCATTAACTGAAGATTTTTCATTGGTTTGTTTCACAAATTTAAGATCTTTTCTGATTTTACCGACAAAATAATTTCCTTGGTTCGGAGCGTGGTGAGGTATCACTTTAAATGATTGATTCGAGGAGAAGAATATCCCCATCAGGGTCATAATATGTTGGATCAACTTCTGGTGAGTAGGATCATCCTCTTATAGCAAGAAAAGAGTTGGCTTCTTCGAAAAGGAGGGGAAAAATCACCTGTCCAGAATGGAGTTAAAGTCGAAGATGATAGTAGAAAAATCGATTGGATCATAGTAAGGAGTGGATTTCACTCTGTGGATCACATTTGTGATAATCCATAAGAACTTCTTGAGAGTATTCTTTCACAAGCCCATTCATGCGTCAATTCAGTTTTGCCGTCATTGATTGATAATTAGCCGTGTATCTCGAAGTTTGGTCCAGATTGAATGTGATGGCCTTTTTGCCAACACGAAGGGTTATTTCACCTTCGTATACATCTATCAATGCACGACTGGTCTTTAAGAAACTACTCCCAAGAATTAAAGGTACTCGGGGGTCTGGCTCAAAATCTACGACCACAAAATCTGCTGGAAATTAAAACTTTCCTACCGTTACATAGACATCTTTGGCGATACTGATTAGTTTAGAGATTGAACGGTCCGCTAGTTCTAGCGTCATGCAAGTCGGGGTTAGTTCGGGAAGAGAGAGATTTTTCCATACAGAATATGGCATAAGATTAATGCCCGCGCCGAGATCGGCCAAGGCGTTGCATGTATTAATTTCGGAAAATTAACATGGAATAAGAAATCGGCCAGGGTCTCTAAGTTTTTTTGGTAACTTGTTTAGGATGACCGCCGAGCAATTCTCGTTTAATGGAGTTCTAGCCATTTTACTCAACTTTTCTTTGTTTCCGATTAAGGTTTTTAGTGTCGAGGCAAATTTTGGCATAAGCATCAACGCATCCGTAAAGCTAATTTTGAAACTCAAATCTCTAAAGATTTCGTAGAATTTCTCAATTTGGTCGTTAGCTTTTTCACGGGGCCTTTCATCATTTCTTCTTGAAGGAAATAGAATTGATGCTTTTTGGTTAGGCATCGGAGCACTAACTAGAGCATTTACGGGCTCAGAGATTGATTCATTATGGACAATAGGGACAACCGGAGGTTGGACATCTTCGGTGCTTCCGTTATTAGTAGGAGGCATCGTGTCCTTTGTGACCTCGGTCTCACGTTCTACTACTTTAGGAGAAGAAGTAGTAGGAATCGTGGGTCCTTTGTAAGCAACACCACTTCAAGTGGTAATACCTTTCAAGTGCTCTTTCAGGTTAGTAACGGTGTTACTAGAGAGAGTTCCCGAAGTAGAGGCGATATTAGAAGTGACAAATTTAGAAAGCATGTCCGTGAGATTGGTCAATTGATTTTGCATGTTTTGACCTTGAGTTTGCATGTTCCTCATCACAACATCATTAGCCTTTACGTAGGCTTGTAAATCTTCCTTTGATACACCTTGAATTTGAGGAGCTGGGGCTTGATAAGTGGGAGCTTGATAAGCAGGAGGTTGAACAACCTGAGGTCGATAGATTTGACCTTGATGAACAGGGGGTTGGTAAGCTGAAGCTTGATTGAAATTTCCCCTGTTTTGATTGTTTCCTTGATTGTTTTGATTATTTTAAACGGGAGGAAAACTGGGAGGTCGAATTTGATTAGCAATCGAGGCTCGATAACCGGTATTTCCTTGGTTGTAGTTAGCTGCGGCGGCTTGAGAGATGTACTCTTGGATATTGTCACGATAAACGTTGCCAGCGGTGGCGGGAAAATTTTGGTACGAATGAGTACCACAACAAGTAACACAACTTTCCTCAACCGCTTTTACGAGAGTGGGAGCGGGAGATTGATTTTTTTTATCAAGAAGTAAGGCTTTCACCATATCTTTCAGCTCAGCAACATCAGAAGAAATACCGGGGGTGGAAGTGCTCGAACTCACTTTGGCAAAAACCGGTTTGTTACATGAATTACGAACTTTGGATTTGCTTTCAATGATTCTTAGGCAATCACGAGGCATTTTATCCAAAAAGTTACCACCCGCGGCGGAATTTAACGAATCTTGATCATTAGAGTTCAAGGCATTGTAGAATGTATCGAGTTGATGCAATTATGAAAATCCATGATGTGGACATGCCCGAAGAAGATCGTTGAATCGGTCCCATGCCTCATAAAACGTCTCATCAAATCTTTGTTGAAATCTCGTGATTTCATTTCTAAGATTTGTTGTTTTGGAAGGAGGGAAAAATTTGTTGATGAATTTCGAAACAAGATCATCCCATGTTTGAATCGATCGAGGGGGTTCTTTCTCAAGCCAAATCCGGGCGGCCCCCTCGAGGGAAAATGGGAAAAGCATAAGCTTTACCGACGTACTCGGGACGTTCGGGAACTTCATCGTAGAAGTGATCTTGTTGAAATAACGGATGTGAGCATGAGGGTCTTCTTTGTCATGTCCAAAGAATTGCTTGTTTTGAACGAGGGTAAGCAAACCGTGCTTAAGCTCAAAGTTGTCCGCGGTGATTTCGGGCACAACGATGGCATCCTCGTAACCCTCGGTGGGTGCTTCGAGCAATTGAGCCATAGTACGATTATCGTCCATCGTAACTACGGGAGGAGCTGGATTTTCAATTGGTTCTTCAAGATTAAATGGTTCAACAAAAGCCGGTGGGGCTTGTTGTTGTTGACGGTTAAGATTACGGGATTGAGAACGAGTGCGCATGCACTAAAATATAAAAAGAAAATTTACACTAATTTTTTTTTTGTTCTTTTTGGTTTATCAATGAATCACAATTTATTTTAATAACAGACACCAAAATAAGACAACATAATCCTTATAATAAACAGCTTCTTCTCGGTAACATCTTCAAAAGAAAAACGCACAAAGGAGCGGAGGAATAGGAAAAGCGCGAAGCGATTAAAAACCATTTTCGCTTAGGTCGTATTTCCTAGAACAACCCGCCTTAATACCCTCTTTGATTTTTTTTTATCTTTTAAAAGGTGAACCTACCATCACAAGTGGACACAAAAGGAAGTTTTTTTGAGTCAGGAACATTATAATAGATAAATAGTTCAGTTGAAAGGTATTTATTTGTTGTAATTCTTTTACCAACTTGTATTTTTAATGATAATTAAAGACAAAGTTTTTTAACTTTTGAATTTTTTTTTTGTTTTCTTAAATGAAATTATACTAAAAAAGAAAATGAAAATATTATTTGTACTTTAAGTTTTATTTTATAAAGCAAATAACTTCAAGAATGAAGGATCTTCAAAAACTAAGTTTTAAACAGTACGGATAATCGACTCACAGCCTCCCCGGCAGCGGCGCCAAAAATTGATTTGTGTCTTTAAACTATATCTTTATATATATAATATATAATAAAATATATATAATAAGTATAATCTAAAAATAATCAATGTATCCGAGAGTATGATAGAATATTCCCGGGTCGTTTATCCCCAACGAGGCTGAGCTTGAAAATCGGTACAGTCGGAAAGTTGGAATTTGAATGGTATTAATGATTAAGAGGATTAGAAAAAGCTAAATTATCTCTATTTAGGCAAAAACAAAATTGACCCTACAAAGATGTTTTTACTTCTAATCTACTCTATGTGACTAAATATGAAGAATAAAAAAAGACTAGACTGAAAACGGAGTTAAAACAAGCTTAAAAATGAGAAAACAAAAAACGGGGTCGAAACCCATTCTTTAAAAAGTAAAATTTTGCAAAAACGACCCTACGAAAGATTTTCTATTTTTTCTAGTTGAAAACTGATAAAATAAAATTTTCTAAAAAAGAAGAATATTTTTTTGATTTTTATTTAATTTATTGTAATTAAAAAACAGTTTAAAGGAAATTAAATGAAAAAAAATATCAAACGATTATAAAAAATACTAAAAAATTACAGAAAAATAAGTTAAACTATAAAGATCCTATGAAAAATCTAAAATGGTAAAAACAGCTTATAAATAAGCTGTTATAAGCTTAAAAGTGGTTGTGGGCTTAATAGGCTAAAATGGGCTTATATATTTAATATAATAAACCTCTACCGGATGAGCTATTGTAGCACAGCGGTAGAGGTGTTGTTATAAAAGTGTTGGTTGATTTGGGTGAGGTCCCGAGTTCGAGTCTTGCTCACTCGGGGTCTCCCCTAATCCCAACGCTTTTATTTCTCCTTTTTTTTACAACTTTTTGAAAAGGCTAAAACTAAGCAACTTTTAAAAAGGAAAATTTTTTGTAACCTACAAATAAGCACGAAATAAGCTAGATTAAAGGGACATAATGCATTTTATACAAAAAAAAACTAAAATGGCTTAACTGTTGGTATTTTAAGCACTAATAAGCAATCTAAAAAGGGAAACAAGCTAGCACATATACTTAACTACACCTAACAAGCTTATTTGGACAAAAATAAGCAAAGATATTAAGCTAATTTAAGCTAAAAAGACAGAAAAAGCTAAAGAGCAAAAACACTTAGAAATTTTTAACTAAAACTACAACTAAGCTAAAATAAGCCCTACTTTAAACAAAATAAGCTAAAATAAGCTTAAACTAACATAACACGCACACTTTTGAGCTTATTTTTAAGCACCCTAGAGAGAACCTTAAGGCTAGAGGCTTGTATGAGCTTAATGCCCAGCCAAGTGGCTTACTAGAAAAGCAAAGGAAACAAAATTTAGAACAAAAATAAGCTAGGAAAAATGATGGGCAAAAAAGACTGTTTGCACCAGGGCAGTTTTATGGTTTTAAAGGGACAAAAAGCTAGCTTATAAATAAGCTGCAAAATGAGCTCAAGACTTAAAACAAAGTTAAAACATATAAAGAATGACCATAAATGAGCTTGTGCTCAAAAGTTAAAAAGCTGTAAATAAGATTTGTTATCTGAAATTTTAAAATGAAAAAGGGAATTTAGGACTATATGACACTTTATAAAAGAAAGCTTGGACAAGTTTTAAGAAAACAAAGGTAACTTAAAAGGGACAAAACCTAATCTCTTAGACACTCAAAAGTGACTCAAAAATAAGGTTCAAAAACTAGTATCAACAAGCTTAATGAAATAAGCACTTATGAAACTTTTTAAACCACAGATTTAAAGACCCATAATCAAAAACTTAAAAACTAATTTTTGGACTTAAAGACATTTAGAAACAGCTTAAGATTAACTTAATGTAGCTTGTGCAAATCACCCAAGTGAAACATAGTGGGTTTTTAACCCCATATGACCCGTTTGACCACTATCCCAAACACCCCTTTAAAGCCTAAAATCCAAATTTTAACCTGATTAAAGGTGGTTTAAGCCTAGAAACTTGAAAACAGATTATGACATAGCTAGAATAAGTAAAAATAAGCAGCTAGCAACAAGAATTAAGCAGGTAAATAAGCTAATAAGATCTAAGCAATTTTCAAGGAAAATAGGCAGAATCAAGTAAAACTCACATAAAAGTCAAACAAGCATTTGAACAAGACAGCAAACATGAAGAAACATAAAATAAGCAGGAAAAACAGAAATAAGTACAAATTTAGCATTTCTACAGTAACAATAAGCAGAATGGAAAAGTAAGACTTAATAATGGTCCAAATGAAAGGGTCCTAAACCTAATCCTAACCACCCCTAAGTCCAATGTTTCTGAATCAGCGTCAAACAAAAACCAATCCTTAACACACTTTGCTTTTCTTGATTCCTTCTCTTCTCTTTTTTATATTTTTTATTTTTTTTTTGAATTTTTGAATGTTTTTTTTAACAGAAACTGAAATAAGCTTGTATATAAATTCTTAGTGACTTAAGTATTTGTATAAAAGTTTTGATAAACAGTATTAAAAACTAATAAGCTTATGTGACAAAATTTTAAAGAAAACTAGTAAATGACATAAGATTAAATTGCAAGTATTTAAAAAACAGGAATTTAAATGACATAAAAGGTGAATTACATTAATAAAGATGGTACAAATATTTTGGTTACAAGCTTTTTTTTTACTTAACACTAAAAATTTGACTCCCACAAACTAACTATTACATGGTATTTATAATAAAACTATCTAGGGTTTTGTGTTTCTTTGCTGAGAGATTCAAAGGGTTGTGCTTCTTGTGTGAGAGAGAGTTCCACAAAGTAATCTTGTCCCTTGAAAATCCTTGGAGCCCAACTCCTTGATTCACAGCCTTTGATTCGGGTAGCCAATAGATGGGTTTAAGATTGCCAAGAAGCCATGTGGGTATGGGGTGAGATGAGAGTGAAGGTTTTGGCTGGATTTGAACAGTGCCCAAGGTGTGAGAGTGATAGGAAGGGGGGGTTGTTTTTGGCGGGAAGGGGTTAAGGGTGTTCTGATTTAATATGTTTGACAGGTAAAGTTTGGGTTTATGGCAAAAAAGGTCCTCCAACCTTTATATGTTTCTTGCAAATTTAGTCCTTGTGGGGTTTACAACTTTGGGATCTTGGCAGAATAGGTCCTTGAAGGGTATATGAAGGTTTTCATAGTTAGTCCTTGTAGTGTATAACTTTGAGGGGTTGGTAGAAATGGCCCTCAAAAGTTATATATGGTTTTACAAATTCAGTCCTTTGTGGTGTGGGTTTGGGAAAAGGCAGAAATGGCCCTCCCATTTTATATGGGCTTTAACAAGACTTGGGCTTATGTTGACTTCACATAATATACTAATGGGCTGACCCGACCCATTCGATGGGTTCGGGTGGGCCCATTTAGTATTCTTCGGTGTCGGCTCCGGTTTTGATCGTTGACTTTTCGAGGTTGACTTTTGACTTTGACTTTCTTGGATATTGGCTTCGATTTGACTTTGGCTTTTCCATGCTTTTCCATTTTGTGCTTGGTTTTTTTCGTTTTTACTTGATTTTTCATCCTTTTCTCAGATATCCGTTTCCTGCACAAAATAAGTGAAAACATACAAATACAATGTATTTTTGGTACGTTTTTGGTCATTTCAGTCCAGTTTTGATGGAAAATGGTATGTGTAATTAAGCACATACCATCAAGCCAAACATGTTTTGCCTGCCAAAAATCACTTAACTCAGGTTATTGTAAACACACTTTTTTTCAAAATCACTTAACTCAGGTTATTAACTCCCCTTTAATTGATGATCCATTATTGTAAACACACTTTTTCATTTAATCTGAGATGATTTTTTGAAAAAATTATTTTTTGAAAGAATTTGACTATTTCTTCCCCTCAAATAATGTCCCATTTTTTATTTAAAGAGATGTAGTCATTGTTTGAGTGATAGAAAATTCTTTTAAAATATTTTTAGATGAGAAACTGATATGTTTAATTATTTTTCAAAAACAACACCAATAAAAACAAGAATTCTCTCGTTTTACATAAATAAATGCACTAACACGTAGACCTATTTGATTAGATAGCACGGGTTGTGTTGCAAAGTAAACACAAGCCTTTGAATGAAGATAAAGTAATTCGTTCCCGAGAAAAATTCATTTCTCGTTGCAAGGTCAAGTTTTCTTTTTGGCGAAATACTTGCCTTTAAATTGAAGAGTGGATTGCTATCAGAAATAATAGCAAGCCATTTGACATGTTTTGAAAATAATTTGAACTTCTGCTCGAACTTCATTTACAACCTCGTATCATTATTGAATGACATTTCTAAGGCCGTAAATATTATGGATTTTCAGAAGACATCTCATGAACACCATATTTTTAAATTTTTTTATTTTTAAATTTTGTATTTTCTTTTTGAAAAATTTATATAAATTGAAAAATCTTTTTGGGTTTTTTTATTTTCTTATATATATATGATACAGAGGATATGTGAAGAATTTACGACCATTATTCTTTCTCTTCGTCTGCCAGTTTTTGCAAAGTCTTAGGAGACATACTTCTCATACCAAGCTTGTTGTTGAGAAAGTCAAGTCGTTCTCGTGCTAAAGGCTTAGTGAAAATGTCTGCCAACTGATACTCTGTTCTAACAAAATAGAACCCAACCACCCCGTTCTCTACTTGCTCCTTGATAAAGTGATGTTCGATGTCTATATGCTTAGATCGGGAGTGTTAGACATTGTTGCAACATAAAGCAATGGCACTTTTTTTTATCGTAGTACGGAGGTATCTTGTTAAACACAAGGCCATAGTCAGTTAATTGTGATTGAATCCTAAGTATTTGAGCACAACATCCTGACAAGGCAATGTATTCAGCTTTTGTACTGGATATAGCGGTGCTCTTCTGTTTCTTTGAAGACCAGCTTACCAATCTATCACTTAATAGTTTCATACTTCCAGACGTACTTTTTCTGGTATCTTGGCAAACTACATGGTCAGCATCTGCAAAAGTTGTTAGTGCAATGAAATAATCCTTCGAATACCACATACCCATATTTATGGTTTGTGGAGTTTGATAGAACCCCTTAGATCGTTTAAGCTCAAATTGTTTAGATCTTATATCTAGGATTAACAATAACAATAATAACAATATGCACAGCGGAATTAAATAAAGAACATCAATGTTATTTGAACAAGGTTTTATTACCATATGTTTCCACCAAGCCTCAAATCTATATGATCAATATAGATCGTGTTACACCTGTAACAGAGATCAAGGAAAACCTTGATTTTGAGGCTAAACCACACAAACTAGCTAGACGTCTACATTGTATCTTGTGCACACACACACACTTTTTTAGATACTAAAACTATGTGTCTATGTTCTCTTTATATAGAGAGATCATGACTTACAAAGGAAGTTAACATAAAGATATAAACAAGTCAATCTTTTAAACATTAAGAAATATCTTTTGTTATCTTTATCTTCTTAAGGAGATCTTCTAAAATCTTCATCTTTTGATACATTTGTCCAAATCTTCTATAATTCTCCACCAGCTTGTAGAATTCTTTAATGATGATTTTGATCCTTTTGTTTCATTACTTTGCTCTTTTGTCTCATCAAATCAATAATTTCCAACAATCTTCCCCTATTTGATGATGAGAAAACAAATAATGTTCTTCCACGAACTTCATCATAAAGCCTTTAATCAAAGCTTCCCCTAAAGTTCAGATCGTGGATCTCCCTGAATGAAACAAAACTTCCCCTTAAGTAAATTTCCTTTGTACCATGCTACACCAAGGATATACAAGTTGCCAATTGTACATGTGAACATCTTCTTCCCCTTTTTGTCATAATCCAATAGGGGACATATGAATATAAGCAACTTTGATCTTGACCACTACAAACCAATATCACACTTCTAATCCAAGCATTCTAACTACTCAAATTACCCACCATTAAGCACAATAAGAAAAATAAACTTGAGTAGTAGAAACTCACACTAGCAGTAGTAATAATGACTAGCAGTAGTAAAAACCTTCACCTTACTGATGCATGTAAATGGTTAAACATTTTAACAATAAGCTTCCCCTGAAACCCATATGTTAACCACTTCTTGAATCTTTAATTATGTAGGCTTTTTGTAATGAAAACTGATGAAGAAAATTAAGTATACCAAACTTGATATAGAAGTAGAATAACCCAAACTTGTGTCTTATACCTTGTACTATCCACGGGACTCCAAACTTTTAAATAAATCTGTGAAATATAAGTAGATCATAATCTCTTGACAAAAATCCTCATCTTCTATGAGACAAATAACCAAAGTGACAGCAAATATGAGCATTGGGCACCATAAGTTTGTAGATCACACACCTTTGCTAGATTTTGACAAGTCTTCATCACAACATTGAAAACACAAACAAGTTACCTCTAAATGTTGTAAGCCATTTGAGATATTATAAAACACGTACCCAAGTAATTCCACTTCAACTTCAAATAGGTTATAAACAATCTTCTTCGTAACCAATTAAATCAATGAATACGAGCCTTTTAAACATTTAAGAACATTTAAAACTAAATCAATCTATTAACTTCCCCTTAAACCAATCAGTAGTAACCAACAGTAGTAACTCCTTCTATTGGCAGTATTAAATATATAAGCAGCACAAACCTTGGTTTAAGTCTAACAATAGTAACTGCTAAAATTTACCCTAGCAGCAAAAACTTAATACCGGCAGCATTAAAAATATACTGGCAGCATTAATCATACTAACAACACTAAGTATAAACTGGCAGCATTAACCCTTAGTGATAGCAGCATTAACATGAACTGGCAGCACTAATCTTCCTTTGGCACCACTAACCAGTTATTTGGCAGCATTAACGTCTCCTAACAGCACTAACTTACATAAGTAGCACTAATAATTATAAGCAGCAGCACTAACCTTCAAAGATAAGGCTAACAATATTAACATTTTACCTTGGTAGTAAAAACATCAATGCGGGCAATACTAACTTGTAACCACTGTTTAAGGATACCTTTTTTTTAAGTATCCAGATGATACTTTTTAGTGTCACAAAGCTGTCACGAATCCGTCACAAATTAGCATTATCCTTAAATGAAGCATTGTGTTTACTGTAACACAACATTGATATAAAACCAAGAAACACTTGTTGCCCTTCCCTTGATGTCGTTTATACATAAAAACATGCTTTCTGTTCTGATTATAATTAGGGTTTAACAAACCCTAATGTTGCCGAATGTGACTAGTACCCAAAATAGAAAACATGAACCTTCTTTTCTTCATAAACTCGACATCAAACACACCTTGTAGATCCTATATCAAGAGCCTCATAGATCTAATACCAATTGTAGAGTTTGATAGAACCCCTTAGATCATTTAAGCTTAGATTGTTTAGATCTTATATCTAGGATTAACAATAACAATGATAATAATATGCACATCGGAATTAAATAAAGAACATCAATGTTATTTGAACAAGGTTTTATTACCATATGTTTTCACCAAGCCTCAAATCTATATGATCAGTATAGATCGTGTTACCACTTGTAATAGGGATCAAGGAAAACCTTAATTTTGAGGCTAAACCACACAAACTAGCTAGACATCTACATTGTATCTTGTGTACACACACACTTTTTTGGATACTAAAACTATGTGTTTATGATCTCTTTATATAGAGAGATCATAGCTTACAAAGGAAGTTAACATAAAGATATAAATAAGTAAATCTTTTAAACATTAAGAAATATCTTCTGTTATCCTTATCTTCTTAAGGAGATCTTCCAAAATCTTCATATTTTGATATCTTTGACCAAATCTTCCATAATTCTCCACTAGCTTGTAGAATTCTTTAATGATGATTCTGATCCTTTTGTTTCATTATTTTGTTCTTTTGTCTCATCAAATTAATAATTCCCAACATGGTTCCTCTTAGGTATCAAAAGATTCGCTTAATCGCATGTAAGTGCTTTTTGGTAGGCTTTGCCTGATACCAGGCACATATGCACACAACAAATACAAGGTCTGGTCTACTGGATGTGAGATACATAAGGGTGCCTATCATTCCATGATAACGCGTAGGATCAACGACTTTCCTTTGTGGATCTTCATCCAGTTTGGATTTCTCCACCATTAGAGTATCTACTGGGTCACAAGTTTCCATACTATACGTTTTAAGTGATTCAAGAGCATATTTGGATTAGTTTAAAAAGATGCCCCTAGGAATCTAAGAAATCTATAGTGCTAAGAATAATGATAGTTTGCCTATCATCACATCTTGAATTTTAAACACATGATTTTAGAAAATGATTCACAAAGATCAGGTTTAGTGGAGGCAAAAATAATATCATCGACATAAATTTGTACTAGTAATATGTCTTTGCCTTCTCTCCTAATGAATAATGTAGGATCAACGGTGCCTTTTTAGAACTTCTAGGAGAGTTGAAATGACGAGAGAAAATCATACCAAGCCTGTGGCGCTTGTTTTAAACCATAAAGGGCTTTCTTAAGCTTGTACACATGGTTGGGATTCTCTAGATCTACAAACCCGTCCGGTTGACTAACGTAGACCTCCTCACGCAGTATGCCATTCAAAAATACGGTCTTTACATTCATTTGGTAGACGACCATGTTCATATGAACAACGAATGCAATAAAGAAACGTATGGCCTCAAGTCAAGAAACTAGAGCAAAAGATTCCTCAAAGTTTATGCCTTCTTCTTGACGATATCCCTCGCTACCAAATGAGCCTTATTTTACAACACACTTCCTAGTTTGTCTAATTTCACCTTGTATATCCACTTCAAGGTAATAATCATAACACGATCCGGACGAGGTACGAACTTCTAAACTTCAAGACGTTCAAACTTATTGAGTTCTTCTTACATGGCTTCAATCCAACAGGATTCCGTCAATGCTTATTTATAACTCTTGGGTTCAATGGAAGAAAGGAAAGCATCAAAAATAGCATAATAGGGCTTCATCTTGTAGTTGATGTCGAGTGGAAACCGGTCTAGAAGGATCGCCAATCACATTATCAATCGGGTGATCTTTGGTCCATTTGTTGATGTGTTTGTTCTTTAGAACCATGTGTGGAACTTCAATATCATATTCAGCTTCTTCAAATTTGAGAGGAATAATTAAGGTAATGTTTCGTGAGTTGTTTGAGAGGTACTTTAAGATGGTGCATCTTGATCAATTGTAGTTGAGGAAGGTGTACCAGTTGAAACAGCAGGTTCTGGAGCAATAACTGTAGGAACTTAAGGATCAACACATGGTGGAGGATTAAGGTACTTGATGTGCTATCTTATAGGGTCAATTTATTGATTACCAAGTTTTAAATTTATATTTAGCCGACTCATCCTAAAACAACACTTTAACATGCAGTGTACCTAACCGGGTGAAGTTTCATGGTAAGTAAGGTGTCGAACACTGAGAGCAAGGTTGTTAACCTTATATTCTATTAGTATTTTAATTACTCTAATTAAGTTAATTCTAATTACTTGTTAAACCTATGCTATATATGTTTTTAATGATAGATAGGGGGTTTTCAGCCTGAGAGACTAGCATAACTTTTATGGTGACAATAACCAATTCTAAATACAATAAACATGCAAGAAAACAATTAGAAGATAAAAGAGTGATACAAGCTAAATAATAGAAAACCGTATTAGCCATATTAAATCCGATTAAAAGTTGGTTTGTTTATTTAGTGCAATGATATCTTATCTCAAAGTGGCATATCATTCTTAAGACTTAGGCGGGACATTATCCTAAGAACTAGATACGTTGAATCCTGTCATAATTAACATATCCACATAAAGCATCCTTTTAGTTTAATCATAATCTATCTAGGGATTAAAGCAATGGTGATCTTGGTAAACCCTAGCCCATCGGGACTTTACCCACTTACTGTTTGATGGTATTTTATATAATGGTAGTCCACTGTTTAAATCTTTATCAATTAACCAAGAACATACTTGTTGAAACATTATGGGTCACCTGCGGTCCAACTATGCTCTTAATTTAAAGACAAAGACCGTAAAATACTAGAAATCTATAACACCAAATAACAATGAAGAAATTCTAGAGAGAAAAAGTAGATGGGAGGAAGGTTTTAGTGAGAGAAAGTAACCAAGAAAGAAAGATTAGATTATGTGTGAGAAAATGAACCAACCAACCACCCTCTTCATGTGTGGAGAAGGTATAAGTACCCTTACATAACCGGCCATGGGCCTTATGAAAGGCTTTCCATAGGCCTTTGGCCCATTTAGCTTACTAACATAACATTTGATTAATCTACGAGCTACGACTAACTATATTGGTAGTGACTGATACTTTTCGTGTTTCTAACAATCTCCCCTTTAGGGAGGTCACTCTAATTTACAAAAACTTAAACCTAGCATATTATGCTTTGACTTTAGTCTTGAGCTTGTAGTCTTTGACTTCAATCATTAACTTGTGATGTGTTGTAGTGATTATTGACTTTAGGCTTTGACTTGCATCTTTGACTTTATATAAATATGATCTTGAGCATTTAGAAATCATCTGCTAAATATAATATCCTTTGTCATCCTTTGATCTTTTCCATCTTGTGCACTTGTGACCTTCGGACCGACATGCTTATACTATTCATGATATTGAAATCGTGTGTAGCCATCTTTTTTTATATTCTTTAACTTTAACACTTTGTCACTTTATGAAGGACGTGCGGTATCAACATAATACTTCATTGCTTCAAGAAAGACGCATGGTATCAGAGTAGCAGAAGTCTTGAAACATGTACTTAAGCTTTCATGATGTCTTTATAAATGTCAGTTTAGTATGAGCATGCGGCTATGAATCTAACTCGTCCACGTCTAGCTTCTGCCATCATCGAGAAAACCTGCAGGTTTAGATTAGTGATAATTAATAGATATGGACAAAAGTGTCTTTGTCACTTCTTCAAATACAGTTGCAATAACCATGGTTCCCCATTAATCAGTATAAGTACTGCCTGTGATCAGATAGAATTCCAAAGAATCTTCTTGACAGGGTTTCGCAGCTGCACTAGCCATTCTCATTACCGAAATGTCTCAAAGCAGACAACACAGTATGAGTGAACCAATGACTTACTATCTCACTGATTGAAATAAAAATTTATTTGAAAATCAATTGACATTTCACTTGCTAAAGTGTTTTTGCGACACATCGAGAGTTTTAAGCATTTCAAAATTCATCAATCGTCAATTCATTTCCTGGAACAAGTTTGATTCATATAGAATCGCACCATTATTTCTTTCTAGTTATCACAAGCTTGATTCGTAAGAATGGTACAAGTCACTTACCATGAGTTTGTTTGATGTTGGCTCAAGCAGGATTTTCATCTTCATTGTGAATACTTAAGTATCACTCGGATGTTCTGGCAAAATTACATGGATAAAGCGTAGGACTCTTAATATATATTTCTTGTTATTCACATTGTGTGACTTAGCAAGCATAATTTTGATAAGTGTCCTAATGAGATTTATGGATGATCTCTTTTGGCTCTAGACTTAATAGTGCACTTTAGTTTTAGTGATCGAAGGCTGGAGCAGACTGCCACCTTTTAAATACCAACTAACTCAAAGTGAGAAAGTTGATAGAAATGCATGTAATCTCTGTGAGAAATGAAACATAAATCTTTTGAGAGATTCTGAGTGGCTAGGGAGGGTTGTGCATTACATTACTGGGTCCATGATGTCAGTCTTTAATGTCAGCAATCATTTTTTTGATTCTTGATAGCAGATGTATTGACCCAATTTTTGCCTAAGTATAAGGAGGGCTTCTTTCTTTTCACCCTTTATCTTAACTTTTCTTTTTAATTCTTCAACCCCTTCAACGCTTACTGAGATTTCATAACTAGTACCTTGTTGGGTTTGTTCCAGTACTAGCTCTATCTTAGTCTGCACTATTCCCTTATTCTCACTTTTACTCATTTTTTCATACCTAAGGACTACTACACTATCTAGTGGAATATCCCTAGGTAGATCCCTCTAGTTCTGGCTGGATCATGGGAATAGATACCAAACTTAACCACCTTATCACTCTAGTACAGTGATTTAAATGGTTGATCTTTGGTACTTCCATATTTTAGCCAATCACATAAGCATTTGCTCCCCCTTCATATGTGCATCGATTAAATAAAAGAGTTTAGCACATATATGGGATAGCGTACATTTGAAATCTTAAAAATTACATTATTAGCCATATATTTTAATCACATTTTCTCCCCTTATAAAAAATATTAAATCTCTTGATATTTTGGATATCAATTGATTCAAATATAACTGCTTTCAGGGAAAGAATGTCCAATTATTAACTAGCTACATTAGGAACCTTTTTAATGCTCCCCCTTAAATTATGAGGGTATTATATGGTGTTTGAGTATGATAATTTGAAAAAAAATATTTTACTAAGAAGTTCTTGAAAATTCACACTGAAACACTATATATGCCTACTTTTTAAGTCTACACTATTTATATACATATTCACAAGATTATTATACACGAGAAATTGATCTGAAATGAGTTGAGACAAAATATAACAAAGTCATATTGCCCTTTCCAATAGCCTAAGATCTTTCCCGTATTCTCTTCCACCAATAAACTTCTCTAGATTCCGCATCAACCTCCTTTGATAAAGCTGCTTGTCTATATCCTGAACCATAACCTGAGCCCTCTTCTTATCTAAGTTACTCCATCTCCTCATTAGCAGGTATTACATCCTTATTCCCTTAGCAATATCATTAAGAGCAGACTGAACATTATCGAGCATGCCATAACTGAATTTATGAAGTTCATCAGCACGTATCAATTAGTTTTTGTTCATCTGGTCCTTATATATCACTCTTTTCGGGTATGAATATGCAGTGTACGCCTGGTCCTTTTCTGAAGATTTGATTTCTTTTGTTCGATCTAGACCACCCGCCGCTGTATGGCTTGCACGATAAGGTTGAGCTCTGCTTTGGTAACTTTAAAACTAATTAAAGATCTTCCACCTGCCTTTGAATGATAATCCGTATTGTGAACATACATAATGCCACATTCAAATCATACTATTCATCGATTGTGAGATTGGTCAGCTTTTGTTGAACAAGTAGAAGTAACATGTCTTCAATGTCTTGTAGACGTAGTCTTTTGAAATCACCTTCTTTAAACGTATATAGCTTTTGGTCATCTTGTTGGGAATTATGGACTTCTACAACTTAGTACTGCTGATTCAATTTAATACTGCTAGCTTTGGAAGTTAGTACTGCTGGTTCAACTTGATGCTATTATTGAAGAACTTAGAAAATAGTCTAAGTCCTAGTTATAATAGTTAGCGCTGCCAGTACAAATGTTGGTACTGCCATTTCAGTTATTACTGTTAGTTAATATTTTGTACTGTTAGTAGTATATAGTTAGTACTGCTAAAGTGATATGCATGAGTTATATTTGGAATAGATATGCATGATCACTTGACGCATTTTGTAAGCCCATTAGGGTTTCCTTAGTGTATAAAAGGAACCCTACGTTATAGTTAGAGATATCAATTTTCACAGCAAACACATATTAATTTATAGTTAGTTATTCTGTAACCTAGGCAGAATATTTGCAATCAATATATTCAAGTTTAGTATTCATTGTTCTTCTTAGAATTGCAAGTTAGATTCCGCATAACTTGTAATATTCACAATCATTGTTTCTCATATAGTTAGTTTGGATTTATCCAAGTTAACTAAGCTTTAACAAATCCAAAGAAGATCTGTTTCATTGGGACTTCACAAGTGGTATCAGAGCCTATGGAGAAACTCTAAATAAGAAGAAATTTCTCAGATCTAGATCTCTTCTTATAATACACAATTTTTGGTGAAGAACTTGCAACACAAATAGCACCAGTAAAATCTCCTCAAATGGTGTCTACTGTAAAACTTCTTGTCCTCAAAAAGGGAGAATATACCCTTTGGAGTATGAGGATGGAGCAGTATCTCACTAATACAGATTATAGTTTATGGCAAGTGATCTTGAATGGTGATGGTCCTATACAAGTAACAACTGATGAAAATGGTGTTGAAACTGAAGTACCTCCAAAGACTGCTCAAGCACTATTACAAAGACAAAGAGAAAGAAAAGCTAAAAGTATTTTGCTTTTAGTTATTCCTGATGAATATCAACTGAGGTTCCATCGGATAAAGAATGCAAAAACTCTATGGGCTGCTATCAAGAGTAGATTTGGTGGTAATGTTGAATCTAAAAAGACGCAGAAGAATGTCTTAAAGCAACAATTTGAAAACTTTTCTGTATCTAACACAGAAGGCCTAGATAAAGCATATGATAGGTTTCAAAAACTTATCATTACCTACTAATAAGTCATGGTTTTGTGTAAGCTCGTTCTAATGAAGATGCAAATCAGAAATTCTTAAGAGCTCTACCTTCATCATGGAATAATGTTGCTTTAATTATGAGGAACAAAGTTAGTATAGATGATTTGGATATTAATGATCTATACAATAATCTAAAAGTGTTTGAAGCTGATATCAAAGGTTCCTCTGGATCATCTTCAAACTCTCAGAATGTAGCCTTTCTTTCTGCAGAAGACACTAGCAGCAGTAATGAAGTTAATCCTGCTAATGGCGCTTCTACTGCATCAGGCTATAATTCTCAAGGACAAGCCTCTTCATCATCATATATTGATGATTTAATGTTCTCATTCTTTGCTAATCAGTCAAGTGGTCCACAACTTGATGATGAAGACCTAAAGCAGATTGATCATGATGATTTAGAAGAAATGGACCTTAAATGGCAGGTGGCTATGCTTTCTATGAGGGTTAAGCGATTTTATAAGACTAGAAGAAAGTTAATCTTCAATGGCAAAGAACCTGTAGGTTTTGATAAAACTAAGGTTGAATGCTTTAACTGTCATAGAAGAGACCATTTTGCAAGGGAATGTAGAGCAACAAGAAATCAAGGGAACAAGAATAGAGATGAAAGGTATAGAAGCAGGTACAACACCAAAAGGACTATACCAGTAGAGACCTCTGATGCATTGGTTGTTTAGGACAATGCTTTGATTGTCCAAGATGGACTGGGATATGACTGGAGTTATATAACTCAAGATGAACCAACTGAGTTTGCTCTCATAGCCTACACTTCAAACTCCTCAAGGTTTGACACAGAGGTACAATCTTGTTCTAAAAATTGTTTAAAACATATAAAAAATTCAAAAACAGTTTGATGAACAACGACAAACTCTTAGTAAGGCTAATCTAGAAATTGTAGCTTATTAGTGAGGCCTAGAATCTGTAGAGGCACTGTTAGTTGTTCATCAGAAAAATGAAGTTGTCTATGAAGAAAAGCGTTATCCCACTTGTTTAATCCATTACACAACACTAACCTTTACCAATAAGCTAGAAAAATAAGAAGAAAACTTAGAGAGAGAAAGTAGAGATAGAAACAAAAGAGAAATATTATATTAGAGAAAAGAGTGGTGAGTTACAAGAGATAGAAATGTAACCAACACCCTCTCCTTATATGGAGAGGGTTCTATTTATACCTATGCCTTGTTATCTTGGCACTTGGGCTTTCTAAAGGGGTCGGGCTTGGTTTAACTTGGGATTTAAGCCTCAAACACGGACAATATTAGATTACAATCCAAGCCCGTTGAACTCGACTAGCCTATTATAATACAAGACCTAGTTTTACTTTCTAAGACAGATAACATTCTTGTTTGACTTAATATAATTAAGGCTAACAAAAAGATTACAGTCTTAAAATTTGAAGTAAAAGACAAAAGTAATGCTATCACTAGACTTAAAAATCAGTTAGATGAAACCTCAAGAGAAAAAGATGATTTAAAAGCTAAACTAGAACAGTTTGAAACATCTTTTAAAAACTTAACTAAACTGGGGTTAGGATTTGGGTCTACAAAGAAAGCCTGTTTTGTTTGTGGCAGTTACAGCCATCTAATAAAAGACTAAGATTCTCATGAAAAGAGAATGGCTAAAAAGTCTATTTTGCAAAATATGGGAAAGAATACTGGTCAAAGGGAAATTAGTCTAGTTTGGAATAATGTTCAGAGAATAAATCATCAAAATAAATTTGTTCCATCTGCAGTCTTAACAAGGTCTGGAAAAGTACAAGTTAGTACTGCCAAGAAAAGCTCTCTAAGAGCAACGACATCAACTAGTACATTCAGACCAGTTAATACTGCTACCCATACAAATATAGTGAAGGTTTCAAAATTAAGAATAAATGCTTTTCATATGTCTCATTCACCTATTAGAAGGTCTTTTTATTAACCAATAGCACCAAATACCAGGATTTCAAATAAGAAAGTTAATACTTTCAGAGTAAATGGTGTTAATACTGCTGGGCAAACAACAGTTAGTACTGTTAAGGGAAATGAAGTTACTGCTATTAAGGCCTCAACAGGTTGTGTTTGGAGACCTAAAATGACAGATTTAAATGATGTCTCAAAAGACAATAGTAGATCATGGGTCTTAAAAGAGTAAATATATAACCACAAAGCAACTCAAGTCAGTATGGCTTAGTCCCTAATAGACACTGACTCTCTTACTTTTTTTATGTAGGAAATCCCAACAAGCTTTGAAGAAACATAGGAATATTTGACATTGATGTTCCAGCAAATGACAGGACAAAGACTTCCTTAATGACTATCAATACATAATGGAGGTTTTGTTGACTTTGGTGAATTGCTAGAGTGTTAAGATAACAAAAAAGAAAGATAAGGACAAATAAGTTAACTTTAAAGATGTGTATTTTTGTCAAAGAACTAAAGTTTTAATCTTTTCTCTTCTCCATAAATGTTTACAAGAAAAACAGTGCTTTTTTCACTAGAAACTGCATGTCCTTGTTTGTCTCCTGATTTTAAGCTACTTGATGCAAGCCAAGTATTGCTTAGAGTTCCCAGGCAAAGCAATATGTACAACTTTAATTTAAACAATGTTGTTCCTTCTAGAGATTTAACTTGTTTATTTGCAAAAACCATAATTCTGATCTAAAATATGGCATAGGAATCTGGGTCAGTGAATTTTAAAACAAATGAATAACTTGTGAATGGGGCAACCTTGTAGAGGTCTTCCTTCAAAGACTTTTGAAAATGACCATACTTGTGTTGCTTGTCAGAAGGGAAAGCAACATAAAGCCTCCTGTAAGGCCAAACTTGTGATCTCTATCAGCCAACCCTTATAGATGTTGCATATGGACTTATTTGGTCCAACATCTATTAGGAGTATCAACCATAAGGCATATTTCCTTGTAGTGACTGATGACTTTATCAGGTTTAGCTGGGTTTTCTTCTTAGCCTCTAAGGATCATACTAGTGGGATTCTTAAGAGATTCATAACAGAAATAGAAAACCAATTAACCGATAAGTTAAGAGAGAATCAGGGTGTACTATGGGAATATTACAAAAACAGGTGAAATATTGAATTAATGTGGATAAAATGGATAAAAAGAAATTTTAGTGTAGTCAAAACTCCATAATAACATAGATTCTAAAGAAAGGAATATGACTCTGATTGAGGGCTGCTAGACTATGCTACAGACGCACTTCTACCTACAATATTTTGGCTAAAGCCATTTTAATAATACTTTGTTATGTCTGAACTAGGGTTTTAGTGACCAAGCCCATACAAGACACCCTAAAAACATATAATTGGCAACGCACCAATCATAAGTTTCAATGAACCGTTTTAGCTGACCCTGTTACTATCCTAAATACCCTAGACCCTTTATATAAATTTGAT
The DNA here is from genome assembly GCA_026074375.1 of Tanacetum coccineum. Classification (NCBI taxonomy): domain Eukaryota; kingdom Viridiplantae; phylum Streptophyta; class Magnoliopsida; order Asterales; family Asteraceae; genus Tanacetum; species Tanacetum coccineum. The sequence goes on along the minus strand of BQNB010026645.1, from coordinate 9,560 downwards.
GGGAAAGCTATGAAGAAGTTTTTTAGTATGGGGTACTTGTGAAATATCAAACTTTCAGATAATTTAATTCTCAAACTAGAAAACGTTGAAGAGAATCTGCATGTAAATTTTACTTGAAAAAAAAACAAATGTTGCCAGGACAAGGAACCTAACTGACTTTTTGACATTTGATTCCCTTAACAAATTCGATGATTTACAACCAGTTTTTTTTTTATTTTTACTCAGAAAATCTAACTTACAAAAATGCAGATCCTACAAGAACTAATGGTAATAAAGGTTAGAAGCAAAGTGTAGGTGCTAGACAATCTAAAGAAAAGAATTGTGTCTACTCAACAAAATGTTGTGTTCCCTTTTAAGTCTTCTAATCTCTTCAAGCTACATGAGCTCGAGATGAAAATAGAAACAGCTGATGAATCTGCTGGTACATCTTTGTACAAAAACCAGCAAGTGTATAATAAACAAGCCTTGAAAATATTCTTACTAATATAATGGATCATGAGAAGGCGAGGTAGAAACAATTAGATTGCTGGTTAGAAAAGAGTTTAAAGCACAATGTAAATAGCAAATCTTTCAGGGAAGGCTACTAAAAGCCACCAACTACTGCAGTTTTAATTCTTTTATGCACACCAGTTAAAGCTGCAGTGCATCAAGAACTTATAATGAATACGAATCATCCATTTATTCCTCTTGGTGGATTCCTTTCCAAATGAGCCTCTTATGCCTGATTTGGAGATACTTTTGAAGTTCAAAATACTAGCATTTTTTAGGCAATGCCCTTATGATGATGAAGATTTGGACACATACAATTCTCCTGATGCTGATCAAGTTATGGGTCTAAGGCCTGATTTCAACAACAGGGAATCTTTCAAACTGTTGTCAATCCGTGCCCCTCAATCTAAAGTTACACGTCTATTCATCCTAAAGAGTCAAAATAATGTATCCAAGATCAGCAGTACAAACAAGGGGCATGACAAAGAAAAGTTCTGGAGAACATGGTATGATTAGCTACATCTAGAAAAAGAGAAGGACAAATCATAAAGATTTCCAGAACTGCTTATTTGCCTGTTTCCTCTCTTAGCAAGAACCTACAAAAATAGGTCAATCCCTTGATGATGAAAGATGGGTTGAAGCAATGCAAGAAGAGCTGCTTCAGTTCAAGATTCAGAAGGTTTGGACACTAGTTGACCTACCTTATGCGACAAGAAAGGCTATTGTACAAATGGTGTCTATAGAAATAAGAAAGATAAACCGGTATAGTAGTTCAGAAACAATCCAGACTGGTACACAAGATACAACAAGAAGAAGACAGTGATTATGATGAGGTTTTTGCTCTTGTTGCTAGAATTGAAACAATCGAAGTTATTTTTGGCCTATAGCATCATTCATAAATTTGTCTGTGTACCAGACTGGATTAACAAAAAGTGCCTTTCTCTTGAACTATTGAAGAGGAGGTATATGTTACTAAACCCTATTTTGTGGATCTAGAATTTCAGAAAAAGTGTTACAAGTATGAAAGCCCTATATGGGCTTACACCAAGATCCTAAAGGCTTGTTTGATACTCTTTCTACTATCTGCGGACAATGATTTCTTCAGAGAGAAATTGACAAGACTTGATCATAAAGAGAGTCAAGGGTATATTCTGACAGTCCAAGAATATGTAGATGACATCAACTTTAGTTCTACTAAAAAAGTCTTTTGTAATCAAATTAAGCACATAAGTTAACAAAAGGTTCAGATGAGTTCAATGGGAGAGCTCAGCTTTCTTCTTGGGTTTCTAATCAAGCAGAAAGAGGATGGTATCTTCATTAGTCAGATAAGTATGCTGTGAAATTGAAAAATTGTGGTTTTCTAGTAGTAAGGACAAGCCCAGTATCCTTGAACCAACAGGCTTTGACAAAAGATGAAGATGGTGAGGATGTTGATATCCATTTATACAGGTCAATGATTGGGTCATTGATGTATCTTACATCCTCTAGACCAGATATTATGTTCTCAGTTTGTGCATGCTCAAGATTTCAAGTTCAACCAAAAGTTTCCCACTTGAATGCAGTAAAAAGGATCTTTAGATACCTAAAAGGTCGACCCAAATTGGGCCTTTGGTATCCTAAGGACTCTCCTTTTATATTGGAAGCTTTTTTAGACAGTGACTATGCAGGTGCCAGTTTGGACAGGAAATCCACAACAGGAGGTTGTCAATTTCTTGGTTCAAGGTTAATCTCTTGGCAATGTAAAAAGCAGACTGTGGTGGCTAATTCAACTACTAAAGCTGAATATATTGCTGCTTCTCACTGTTGTGGTCAAGTGCTTTGGATCCAAAATCAGATGTTAGATTATGGATACAACTTTATGCAGACAAATATTGTCATGCTGATAATAGATGCGTGTTGTCAAGAATCCTTCTACCATTCTAAAACCAATCAAATAGAGATAGCCATCAATTCATAGAGATTCCTATGAGAAAAAGTGATTGAAATGGTCACATTAAAGACAGACTACAATGTTGCAATCTTCTTTACTAAGCCTTTGAGGGATTAGGTTTCAGGTTTGATTGCAGCATTGGTATGTCTTAATCCCTGAAGCAGGGATTAAAGGAGGTTTATGTGTGATAGGTACAAGATTATACACAAAGAGGTATGGAGTTGTATTGACGGGTAACTATATGTCAGTTTTCTTAATAACATACTGGGCTTATTGATGCTGCTGGGTAAAACTTTTGTAAGCTTAGTATAAAAGTTAGTGCTGCTACTTCAGATAATGGGACAGGTGTACTTGAATATTGTGGTAGCTGCTATAATCTTTATTTGAGGAAAACTTTCTAAAAGGAACTATAGTGTATAAATGCAATGGATTATACGACCATGTTACTTAGAATGGAGTGCAAGAGCGCCAAGTGGATTGAAAATAGATTAATAACTGGAACTGATGCTTAGTACTACTAAACATAAAATGTCTAATACTGTCAGTTTTGATGAGTAATATGCAGATGTTTTTGGTTTTTGTTTCTCATTTTGGAACAAACATTTGCAGTTTGAGCTTCAAGGTTATATGATTAAAGATGGTTATGCTGATTGGTGAAAGATGCTGATGCCTTTGTTAAATATTGTTGATGTATTACAAGATGGTTTGCACCACATAAAAAAAGGTCATCAATTCACCATGTCTAACAACAAGAAAGAATTGGCTATTCCAAGGGCAAACAACAACTGGTAATGAATTCTTAAATCCGTTGATGGCTGGTAGTTTGCCAAAAACTATAAGTACGAAAGTTAGTACTACTAAAACAAACTTAGTGTTGCTAGCCTAACTTAGTGCTGCTTGTTACCATTACTACTGTTAGATGCATAACAGATTTTCATTAATTAATTATAACCTTTGAGAATATTTCTGCAACAACTTTCATATAGGGTCTAGTTTTGAAAATTCTTGATATTTCTTTTCCTATAAATTTTCTTCTCTTAAAGATTCAACTTATTAAGTCGGTTAAATAAAACCCTATGTGCTCTTTCTAAGAATCTCATTAACTTTTAAACCCTCATCACTCCATCAATGATCTAAACCAAGAATACTTTTTCATCAATCTCACTAACTGCTGATTTTGAAATTTTGTCGATCAACACATATTAAGCTGTTTGGAAAAGAGTTGAGAATGCAGAGTTTCATCAATAGAAACTTACTCTTTGCATGTTTCAATCAACTAGCTCTCACTGCAAGTCCTACTGATCTATGCATCCTTATATTGAAACAGCTTTTGGAACCCAGCTACTTCCAAAATAATCAATTATATGAAGAAAATACATGCTATTGTTGATGGCAAGTTCTGTGGGTTATATCAGAAATCATCAGGTGATAAGTGATCGCTCTTTAAGATGAGGATGGTGTACCTTGCCTCACAAATGATGAAAATTTTTGGAAAACCTTGCATTGAATGGGATATGAACAACTTTCAACAAAACTTACTTTTTAAAAAGGCTCATTCTCTCCAAAATGGAAATTCCTAATACATACCATCCTTTATTGTATAAGTTCAAAATCAACTGGCTGGAATGAGTTTTTAACCAATTTGGCTTCAACAGTTATATGTTTGGCAAAAGGTCAAAACTTTAATTTTTCTAAATTAATTTTTAATGGTGTGTTAAGGAACTTTAGATTCAAAGAATTTTTAAATGTCTCCAAGGTGTTTACAACTCTTTTTTGAATAATCAGCTAAAATTTTACCAAACCTTAAATGATACATATGTGACACCATGCCATACTGAAAAGGTTTTCTCAAATATGGCAAGGAAAAGTGTTAATTTTTTAAGAAACATTACTCTACTTTTTGCCTCTATTTTGGTGCAAAACCAAGCACCTAAGGGTGAAGGTTTAGCAGTATACCCTAAACCCCAACCCACACCTTCTACCTCACAACCAAATGTCTCAGAACTACAAATAGCATCACTGTCACATAAATCATCTCAAACTGGCCCACACCCCAAACTAAAGCTACAAACTGCATTAACTACAAATTGTTTTTCAGAAGCCTCACATGAGCAAATTCTCCCAATCACCAAATACTTATCAAAGATAAAGAAAGATTCAAAAATGCAGGTTACCAAAAATGGACGCTGATTATACCTTCAAACTAGTTGTGCCTCATACCAATTGAGCAGAGAGGCTTGTCTATAAGGAAGGGGTGGCAGTGTGGAAAGGGCTATCACTACTGTTGCTAGCTTAGATGCAGCACAAGACAGTGATAACATAATTATGACCCAGACCACGGCTATGCCTAATGTTGACATTCCTTAGGGAATGGATACAGCTGGCAGTCCCAGGCGCCAAGACACCATGGGCGGTACTCCTGCTCAGACTAGCTCTGAAAGAGTACTTTCACAACCTAATGAACCACCTCTCTCAGAAGGTCACACATCTGTAAGTAAAGAGGGCAAGATGGACCACACTTTTGAATTGACGGATAATGTACCATCTACACCCCATGATTCACCTCTCTCAGGAGGTTACACACCTGGAAGTGATGAGGGTAGAATGAAACTAGATGAATTAATTACTCTATGTACAAAACTATCAAAAAAGGTGCTTGACTTGGAGAAAGAAAAGGATGCTCAAGCTATAAAGATCCTCAACCTAAAGAGAAGAGTCAAGAAATTGGAAAGAAAAAGGAATTCAAGCATCTCACACCTAAGAAGGAGGAAATATAGACAAGTTGAGACTTCCTCTGATGATGATTTGGAAGAGGAGGATGCATCCAAATAGGGGAGGAGATGTGACAAGTTAAAGCCAATGTTCAAAGATAAGGATTTTGAAGAGCTTGATGATTATACGGAAATGTTAAAGAGGAGACAGTTGATGCTGCTACAAGTGGAGTTAGTACTGTTAGTACACCAGTTAGTACTACTGGTATAACTATTAGTACTGCTGAACCAAGGAATCCTCCTACCACAACAACAGTCTTTGATAATGAGGATGTCACTATGGAAATGGCTCAGACATTGATAAAGATAAAGGAACAAATAGCTAAGGAGAAAGGAGTTTCTATTACAGATGTAGAAGATTCTTTTAGAATTGTCAGACTTGTCAGATCAATTACCACACTTCAACCTCTTCCAACCATTGATCCTAAAGACAAAAGTAAAGGTGTACTGGTTAAAGAAGAACCTGTCAAAATCAAGATGAGAGATCAAGGTGATTTGCAAGTTTAAGCAGATGCTGAGTTAGCTCAAAGACTTCATGAGGAAGAATTAGCAGAGTTGGAAAGAGCACAACAGGAAAGACAAAGGCAAGAATATGATACTAATGCTGCTTTAGTTAAAGAGTTTGATGAAATTCAAGCCAGAATAGATGTTGATCATGAACTGGTAGTAAGACAAACACATGAAGAGCAAGAAAAGTACACAATTGAAGAAAGGGCAAGATTGTTAGTAGAATTCTTTGATCACAAAAAGAAACAATTAGCAGCAGCAAGAGCAGAGGCAATAAGAAACAAACTACCTATAAAAACTCAAGTCAAGAACAGGATGATTACTTACCTCAAGCATATGGGTAAGTACACTTATCAACAACTAAAGAACAAGACTTATGAGGAAATTCAGAGATTGTATGAAAAAGAGAAAAGGTGGATTGGTGACTTTTAGCCAATGGATACAAAAGCTATTAAAGATAGTGAAAAGAAGGTTGATAGCAGTAGCAAGCCAGCTGGGGGAGGTAGAAACAAAACACTAGCCAGAAAAAGAGCAGGTGAAAAGAAAGAACAAGAAAGTGCTAAAAAGCAAAAGCTAGAGGATGTTGTAGAGGAACAAGAATCAGCAAAGAGTGATGATGTAGTAGCTGCAGACTATGAGCATGAAAAGGAAGAATTAAGAATGTGGTTAACAGTTGTTTCAAATGAAGAAGATACTGTGGATCTAAAGATTTTGTCTACTAAATACCTTATAGTTGATTGGGAATATCAGAACTTAGGGAATGTTGATATGGAAGATCTACATGTTTGTTGGATCCCTTATTGAATAGATCTTAAACCTTTAGCTTGCAAAGGGTTTGCTACTTTAGATAAATCCAAAGGAATAATAATAAAACACTGATTGAACACTATTGATTATGCGGAAACTAATCAACAATGCTAAGAAGAACAGTATTAAGAAAAACACAAAAGATCTTTTATCAAACTCAACCTTTGTATTATAACTTGAATCGTACTAGGTTACAAGCTATGATTGCTAATTGATCTCTATTGATCTATATGTATTAACTATGCCTAAGGTTCCTTTTATATACAAAGGAAACCCTAATGGGCTTACAAAACACGTGAGGAGATAATGCATATCTATTCCTAATTTAACTCATGCATATCTCCTAACAGCACTAACTATTATACGCTAGCAGCACTAACTTACTACTAACAACACTAAATATACTAACAATACTAACAATGTACTGGCAGTACTAATTATACCCTAACAGTACTAAAGACTTAGTCTGTTTTCTTCAATCTTTCTCAACAACACTAAATCTTTACTAGCAACACCAATGTTGAACCAGCAACAGTAAGTTGTAAAGTCTTCTAAAACCCAACAATATTTATAAGATAATTAGAGCAGATAAGAATACTAGTTATCACAAATCATTATCTAATATGCTTAGGAAATTTAATTGACAAGATTTGGTAGATTTACACAGATTGGTGATGAAAAGGTTTGAAGACGCTACTCCAGAAGGTTACAATTTGTTGCTTTGGGGAGATCTTAAGGTAATGTTTAAACCAAATACAGAGGATGAAATTTGGAGTAATCAGCAGGATTGGACTCTAATTAGCTAGAAATTGTTTAAAAGTTGTGGAGTTTGTACATTACTAATGGATGGTACTTTGACTAGCTTCAACATGTTAGTAGAGAAAAGGTATCCCCTTATCATGGAAATGCTACAAAAGATGTTAAACTATAAGCTAGAAGCTGAAGCTGAGAGCACAATGGCATTTGAGCTTCTTAAGTTTATCAAGTCACAGCTAGAAGAATGAAGAAATGTTTGGATACATCCTCCTAGTGATCAAGATGCGTATACTAAAGAAACTTAATAATTAACATAGTGAATATCAAGTTAGGGGTGGATTGTTAAGAATTATGGACTTCTACAACTTAGTACTGCTGATTCAATTTAATACTGCTAGCTTTGGAAGTTAGTACTGCTGGTTCAACTTGATGCTGATATTGAAGAACTTAGAAAATAATCTAAGTAATTAGTGCTGCTAGTTATAATAGTTAGTGCTGCCAGTACAAATGTTGCTACTGCCATTTTAGTTAGTACCGTTAGTTAATATTTTGTATGGTTAGTATTATATAGTTAGTACTTCTAAAGTGATATGCATGAGTTATATTAGGAATAGATATGCATGATCACTTGACGTGTTTTGTAAGCCCATTAGGGTTTCCTTAGTGTATAAAAGGAACCCTGCGGCATAGTTAGAGAGATCAATCCTTATAGAAAACACATATCTCATAGTTAGAATATTTGCAATCAATATATTCAAGTTTAGTATTCGTTGTTCTTTTTAATATTGCAAGTTAGATTCCGCATAACTTGTAGTATTCACAATCATTGTTTCTCATATAGTTAGTTTGGATTTATCCAAGTTAACTAAGCTTTAATAAGCTAAAGAAGATTTGTTTCATTGGGACTTCACAGGACTTTGTTCATAAAGAGAGTCAAGGATGATACTCTACTGGTACAAGTATATGTAGATGACATCATCTTTGGTTCCACTAAAAAGTTTACAAGATGGATTCTTCAGAGGACAAATTGACAAGACTTTATTCGTAAAGAGAGTCAAGGATGATACTCTACTGGTACAAGTATATGTAGATGACATCATCTTTGGTTCCACTAAAAAGTATTAGTGTACAGATTTTGAGCAAATAATGCACAAAAGGTTCCAGATGAGTTCAATGAGAGAGCTCACTTTCTTCTTGGGTTTACAAGTCAAGCAGAAAGAGGATGAGATCTTCATTAGTCAGGATAAGTATGTTGGTGAAATCTTGAAGAAGTTTGGTTTTTCTAGTATAAGGACAGTCAGTAATCCTATGAAAACCAACAAGGCTTTAACAAAAGATGAAGATGATGAGGATGTTGATATCCATTTATACAGGTCAATAATTGGTTCATTTATGTATCTTACATCCTCTAGACCATATATTATGTTCTTAGTTTGTGCATGTTCAATATTTTAAGTTCAACCAAAAGTTTCCCACTTGAATGCAGTAAAAAGGATCTTTAGATACCTAAAAGGTCGACCTAAATTAGGCCTTTGGTATCCTAAGGACTCTCCTTTTATATTGGAAGCTTTTTCAGATAGTGACTATGCAGGTGCCAATTTGGACAGAAAATCCACAATAGGTGGTTGTCAATTTATTGGTTCAAGGTTAATCTTTTGGCAATGTAAAAAGTAGATTGTGGTGGCAAATTCAACTACTGAAGCTGAATATATTGCTGCTTCTCACTGTTGTGGTCAAGTGCTTTGGATCCAAAATCAGATGTTAGATTATGGATACAACTTTATGCTGACAAAGATTTATGTTAATAATGAGAGTGTCATTTGTGTTATCAATAATCCTGTCTACCATTCTGAAACAAAGCATATAGAGATTAGGCATCATTTCATTAGAGATTCCTATGAGAAAAAGTTGATTGAAATGTTCAAGATACATACAGACTACGATGTTGCAGATCTTCTTACTAAAGCCTTTGATGTGACAAGGTTTTAGTTTTTGATTGCAAGCATTGGTATGCTTAATCCTTGAAGCATGGATTAAGGGAGGTTATTTGTATATAGGTACAGAGGATTATACACAAATGAGGTTTGAGTTAGTATTGAAGGGTAAATATGATGTCCTGTTTCTTAATACTACTAGGCTTCGTTGATACTGTTGGGTAAAACTTTATACTGCTAGTACAAAAGTTAGTGTTGCTAGGTTCAGCTAGTGCTGCTGTGTACTTGTGTATTGTTATAGCTGATAGAAGCTTTGTTTGAAGAAAATCATTATGGAACTATGTGTGTAAATGCAGTGGATTATAC
>BQNB010026644.1:37651-58395 GCA_026074375.1 Tanacetum coccineum | reverse complement strand
CTAATTTAATTAAAAACTTATGAAATATTTCTTTCAAATATAAGATGGAGACATCGGTAAATTAATACTCGATTAATACAATAAGCTCTCAAACAATAAATTTTAGGTTTTAATTTATTAATCTATAAATAAATTAAATATTGATTAGACAGAAAGCAGTTTTTGAATGTCTGCGCGCATCACATGCTCAATATTTTCTACTAGTTATCCCTATAAACGGCTTGGTCAACATATGTCATCGGTGGAATATCGCACTATCCTTAAGTATCGTCTCATGATTCCATTATTTTCGGTTGATGCGATATGCCCTGTTTGTCGCAAGGCATGTTTGGATTCCTTTGGGGAACATGCGGTTCATTGTAAAGAGCTCTCGGGATTCAAATACCGACATGATATGGTTAGGGACGTCCTTTTTGACATATGTAGGCGTGTTAGGATCTCCGCCAAGAAAGAAGCACCTGTGAACTTTTTAGCTGACCCGTCGGATGGAAGATCTACACTTAGCCCAGCTGACGTGTTGGTTTTTGGATGGGTTGGAGGGAAACATGCGTGCGTGGATTTAACCGGGGTTTCTCCTCTCGTGGAGTTAAGTAGCAGGGGTTTTATAGCGGGTCAGGCTGCTTTGAAAGCTGCCTCGTGCAAAGTGACAAAACACAATAAAGCATGCATTGGAAATCAACACGTGTTTATTACTTTTGCGTTTGATAGCTTTGGTTTCCTTGCACCGGAGGCGGTGAAGCTACTCAGCCGAGTTCAGCGGGTTATGCACATCAATGTTATGACACCTAGATCTACGGATGTGGTTTTTAAACGTATTCGCTTTGCAATCCAAAAAGGGCTAGCGGCGCAGCTTGTTGCCCGCTTGTCTTCCACCACTATGTAAATCCTTATTAAAAATTTTATATATATATATATATATATATATATTAAAATTTATAAACCAACACTAACATTGTGTTTTCGAGTATAAGTTAAGGAAGAAAAATAAAATGAAGAGAAACAAAAAAAACTTCAAAAGCTAATGGCCTTTAATGTATTCTAAGCTCTTCATTTATGCGTTGAAGCTTGCTACAAAATGGAGTTGGAGTTGGAAAATCCGGTCGTCGTATAAACCACTTGAGCTCATAATCACAATAATCCCGTACCGTATACTATGTATATAATCACTAATGATGGTATTCTCTATATCGGCTCGTGCAAGAGTTTCAAGGGGATACTTATCATCAAACTCATTTGATGATTTAACATAAAACTTGATTCCATGTTCCTCGGTCATCATTGGTATCTCATTATCATCGTTTAATTCTAGCGAATAACTTGGAGACTTTGGGCCGTCCTCATGATATGTAACGACACCTACAATAATAGCTACAGTCTATTGGAAATATAATTGGCTTGTCCTCTTCAATCACTAACCATTACAATATATAATATCTTTTAGATTATTCTAGAAGCAATATTGGTTGGCTAGGCCTAACCAACTTAACAAAGCCCATAGTCACTAATAAACTAATGTCTAACACTCCCCCGCAGTTGGAGCGGGAGATGATCGAACGCTCAAACTGGAACGAAATTCTTCAAATAAAGCAGACGGCAACCCCTTTGTGAATATATCAGCATATTGGTAACGGGATGGTACATGAAGAACACGAACATGACCACAGAGCAAGCCAGATCAACGAACAGAAATGTAGTCAATCTCCAATGTGTTTGGTCGCGCTGATATTGAACAGGATTTGGCAGTACAAATAAAAGCACTAACGTATGTCAACACAAAACAATAGTAAGACTAGATAATAGTGGCATATGAAGTTCACGAAGAATATTACGAAACCATGTTGTTTCAGCCACTACATTAGCGACACCTCGATACATTACGAAGCCATTCAGTTTCAGCCACTACATTAGCAACACCTTTATACTCAGCCTCAGTACTAGATCTAGAGAGAGTATGTTGTCTCTTGGATGACCATGAGAGTAGATTATCCCCTAAGAAGACACAATAACCTGAAGTAGAACACCTAGTAGTAGGGAAACCCGCCCAATCTGCATCAGTATACGCCACAAGAGAACCAGTAGATGATGCATATAGTTGAAGCCCAAAGTCCAGCGTACCACGAACATATCGAAGAATACGCTTAAGAGCCAAGAAATGAGGCTCTCGAGGATCATGCATATAGAGACACACCTGTTGTACAGCATACGAAATATCAGGACGGGTAAACGTCAGATACTGTAAACTACCTGCAAGACTGCGATATAAGATAGGATCAGATACAGGATCTCCGTCAGCACCAAGCTTGGATTCTGTGTCAACCGGAGTTCGAGTAGGATTACAGGAAGCCATATGTGCCCGATCTAGAAGCTCCATTGCATACTTCTTTTGAGAAAGAAACATGCCTGTAGAGTCACGAGTAACCGAAATACACAAAAAATAATTAAGAGCCCCCAAATCAGTCATATCAAACTCTTTATGCAGAGAAGAGATAATACGTTGAAGTAAATCTGTAGATGAAGCTGTCAATACAATATCATCAACGTATATCAATAAATATACAACCTCAGAACCATGCTGATATATAAATAATGACGAGTCACATCGACTCGAAGAAAACCCAACTCGTAGCGCATATCCCGCAAACCAGTGAAACCAAGCACGAGGTGCCTGTTTCAAACCATATAAAGACCTTTGTAATCGACAAACATGATGTGGAAATCTAGGATCCACAAACCCGGGTGGTTGGTACATATAAACAGTCTCAGAAAGATCCCCGTTAAGAAATGCATTTTTAACATCAAGCTGATGAATAGGCTAATTCCGAGATAATGCAAGGCTAAGAACAGTACGAATAGTGACCGACTTAACAACCAGGCTAAAAGTATCATCACAATCAACACCATACTGTTGGCTACATCTATTAGCAATGAGACGAGCCTTATACCTGCTCAAAGAACCATCAGCATGATATTTGTGCCGAAACAACCATATTGACCGAACCACATTAGCATTAGGTGGTTTCAGAACAAGAATCCAAGTACTATTTATAATTAATGCATTATATTCATCGTACATAGCATCGCGCCAATTAGAGTCAGACAAAGCAACAGCCGAAGATTTAGGGAGAGGAGAAATGTGAGAGGTATGACCATGAAAACGAGGATTAGGCTTGAATGTGCCAACTTAAGCACGTGTGACCATAGGATGAGTTCGAATAGGTTGGTGCACGGTATTGGGGCCAGAAGTAGATTGCGTCGAATGAGTAGTGGGTTGGTGTAGAAATGTGGTTGGGCCGGATTGGGTCGTGTGACCCGTAGAGGGGGTTGAATAGGATTGGGCTGAAGGTGAGTTACTATGTGGATTGCTAGATTGGGCCGTAGGGTGGGTTGGCGATGCGGGTTCGTGTTGGTCCAAAATAGGAGAAGTCGGATCTTGTTGGGCCGAAGGGGTGTCTTGTGTATTTAGGTTCGAGTGAAATATAGCATAACGAGTAATAGGTGAAGGTTCAGGGTCTAGAAAGGTATTTCTTCTTCTTCTTTCTTTCTTCTTTGTAATTCTGTGGTAACTTTTTTTAAGAATCTGCTAAAAGATAGATGACAAAGGATAGATGGAGAAGGAAAGATGGAAAGAGATATGGAGAAAAATTAAGAAAGGATCAATTTTGCTCTTGATACCATATTAGAAATATAATTGGCTTGACTATTCATTCATTCACCATTACAATATATAGTCTCTTATAGAATATTCTAGATGCAACATAAGTGGGCTAGGCCTAACAAACAAAGCCCATAATTACTAATTCTAATGTCTAACATAAATTTCATTGGTTATTGGGATAACTAAACCAACCAAAGAAATAGATGACCACGTGTGAAAGGGAAGGGATCTAGCAGCGCTGATGCGTGAAAGGGGGTATCTTTTTCATGACGTGTGACACGACTCAACCCGAGTTACAATTGATTTTTAATAATTTAAACAAAACTACCTGAAATTGTACCTGTAACCTACGAACTAAACTTATACTTTTTCAAAAAACCAACGCAAAACAATTCCTGTTCCCTCCAAATCATCTTCTTTTAGTACTTAAATTAGGATTTATAAAAGTCATTAGGAACCTATTTAACAACAAACAGATTCGAATAAATAACCATACCATGAGTTTTTAGTGTAACATTTGTTTACCTATTTTTGCCCATTTACTCAAATCATTCAACTCATGTATAAGTTTAAGAGCACATAGAGTGCTTTGTTTTATTTCCAGATTTCTAAAGTGATTAAAACATCTTTTACAATTCTTTGATCACAATATCAATTAAACCCCTTTTGACCTATTTTAAATAAGCCAAACACATCTTTTTTTGGTAAAATCACTTGTGTATACTCCACTTTTGGGGCCTGTTTTAGATTATAATTTGTAGGATTATAAATTATAAAGAATTTCTAAAAAGTTGACGTTTTAAGAAATAAGTAAGTTATACTTTGTAGGTAGCTAGTAGCCTAAAGTAATTTATACTTGTAGGTAGCTAGTAGCCTAGTAGTGGGAATTTGGGATCCTTGGGACCTTGACTACAAGCCCAAGTTCATATTTTAGAAATTGTAGCTTTGGATTCACTTTCATGTGCGTAACTCAGTTAGGTCGTGGGAGTTTGTTTAGGGTCGCGAGATTTGTTTGGGATCGATGTGGTTGTTTTAGGTCGTTTTAGTTGTTTGAGCGTATCGGTTGAATCGTTGTAACTTCTAGCATCTTGCTAGTTTTATTTCATAAATAAAGTTTATTGCTCTAAAAAAACTCTTATATTTGGATAAAAGGTTTTGCAAGAAAATAGTCATGTTTCTCGACGTTCTCTTGAAAGAGCCGCGAAGATAGTCGAACAATGCATTTCTATATTATGCTCATCATTGCCATTTTGTAAGAATTTATAAATTTAAGTTGTTAGGTCACTGATAACACACATTTTATACATATTTCTATATGTGTTATTTGTGCTTATATATATATTTATTGGTTAATTATATGAACTTTTGATACTTAATAGACTATATTTGCTATTGTAGGTTCATGGTACGTGTCGTGAAAGGAAACAGAAGGAAACAGGAAGAATTGGAACTTAAACGAAGAAAGAACTCAAGTTCAAGATCTCCCGACACACCTTCACTATTTTGGCCATAACTTGAGCATACGAACTCCGTTTGACGCGATTCAACTGGCAACAAAAAGGGGAAAGAATTATCTACAACTTCCATTCTTGTGTCAAAAGCTGAAAATGACTAGAAGTGCGTCGATTTTGCCAATAACTGCGGTGCACTTTTAAGTACGGAGGTTTTATTAGTTTGTGCGCCGCACTTCGCGTCTGTAACAGCTCAGGAGCATTTATTTGGCTCCCATTTACTCCACATCTGATCATATACCTTTGCCTTGGTCCCTAAGTGTTAGAAAAGGTTAAATACAAGCCATTTGTGCCAGGGAAACACACATTATCTCTAAATTCAATTGGTAAAGGATGAAAGAGTGGTGAGGATCCTTAGATCCTATGATCAAAACACCCCTTTAGCTCACCATACTACCACCACCATCACCACCATGACTCACCACTGTTCTCATATTACATGCATAAGCGACTTTGGTATATTTCTTACTTCAATAATGAATATTATTCTGAGTTTGATATGTTTTTGATGTTGGATATTTAGTTTATTATGATGTGGTTGCTTTTGGACATGTGATATGTAATATGGTATTTGGATGATGTTGCTATGACTTGTGATTATGCGTATTTATGAATTCGATGTTATCTTTGCTTAGACCTTGTTTATCCTTTGATTATTGCAACTATCATAGGCCGAAAGGGCTAGTTATAATGGTTGGTTTTGCGTCATTTGTCTATAATGATTCAATATCACACTTGTGAGAATTGTGTGGTAAATTGATAAATAAACTAAGTGGAATAATGTTTAAGATCCTTCCTTATGTTGACCAACCAGATTGGGTGAAATTCATTTGTATGCATCTTTGATATAAACCAATCTTAATGAACTTGATATGCTTAGAATCATAGGTCCAAAGATTTTCTTTACATATTTGGTAGATATGCTTTTTATTATGATTACCCGTCATATATGACTTGTATGCTTTGTTTGTATAAAGTCTTGTTCTATCTCTATGTATTATGTTATGTGGATCATGCCTTGTTTCTTGTTTGCTTTATACAAACGTTTTGGCTATTTGATCTGTGACAATCAATTGGCTTTGTTACTTGATAAATAATCTGTGAATTGCTACAAATCTCGTGGAACGACCTGGACTTACCTAGGCTATACTATACACGAAAGGGTATACTTGCCCATGTTGTGTTTTTAGTAAAAATCGGTATTTCTAGTATTATAAATTTAAAGCTTGTATAACACACATGAGTCACTTAGATGATTGAATCACACATATTAGGAAGGTCAAGCATATAAAGAATTAATGAGAGAGATGTAAGATTGAAGGAAGATGAAGTGAAAATTAGAGAGAAAATGTAAGGTTACAAGGATAATGTTTTTCACTTACCCCCTTCTAGTAAGGGAGGGTATTTATAGTGTGTGTCTTAAACACACTTATTCTCTCTACTTCTACTCTTAATGGGCTAAGTAACATATATTAGGCCCA
The DNA here is from genome assembly GCA_026074375.1 of Tanacetum coccineum. NCBI lineage: Eukaryota > Viridiplantae > Streptophyta > Magnoliopsida > Asterales > Asteraceae > Tanacetum > Tanacetum coccineum. Next base: position 51,748 of record BQNB010026644.1, on the reverse strand, counting down.
TTAAGCCTTATTATAAAATTACTAAACTAAAAACTAAATAAACGTTCTAAATAAAGTAAAACTATTTATTACAATATAATCGACACTTTTTGTATTCCTAACATAAGTTATAAAATATACTAAACCAAACACACCCTATATTTGACAGACACTTAGACTAAGTATACTGGTGACTACCAAAAGATTAATATCCCTGGTGTACATCATCTTTCTTTTCTTAAGACAACGTTATGACTAACACACACAAATAAATTCTCATAATCGACCGACTTTGTTGGCAAAAGTATTAAGACATGTGCTAAAATGTGAGGTGCACGTGCAGTGGTTTAAAACCCATGACACGTGAGGTGCATGTGTATTAACTTCACATATGCTCTTAACATCAAGGAAGCAATGGCTGATCACGCATGGATTGAAGTAATGCAGAAAGAGCTTCATTAATTCGACAGACTCAAAGTCTGGGAACTTGTTGACAAACCTTTTAGAAAGGCTGTAATTAATCTAAAGTGGTTATGGAAGAACAAGAAATATGAAGACAATACTGTTATTTGCAATAAATCATGACTTGTAGCTATGGGATATCGTCAGGAAGAGGGTATTGATTTTCAAGAATCTTTTGCATCAGTCGCTCGATTGGAAGCTGTTCGGATTTTCGTTGCCTACACTGCATATAAATCATTTACTATCTACTAGATGGACGTGAAAATGGATTTTCTTAACGGTCCACTGAAGGAAGAAGTATAGGTAAAACAGCCAGACGGGTTTGTTGATCCAGATCGTCCAAAAAGAGTCTACCGCCTCAAGAAAGCACTCTATAGACTGAAACAGGCTCCAAGAGCATGGTATGATGAACTCTCACAATTCCTGATCTCAAAGGGTTCCACTAAAGGTACCATAGACCCAACCTTATGTACAATAAGATACGGGGAGGACATCTTGCTTGTGCAAACTTACGTCGATGACATAATTTTTGGATCTACAAACCCAAAATATTTTAAAAAGTTTGAAAAACTAATGCACAGCAGATTCAAAATGTCCATGCTAAGGGAACTGAAATTCTTTTTGGGGTTTCAGGTTCACCAATCCCCATGCGGTATCTTTATAAACTAGTCTAAGTATGCTTTAGATATACTCAAAAAACATGGAATGGACAAATGTGATAGCATTGGTACACCAATGGCTACAACACCTAAGCTGGATGCAAATCTGAGTGGTACACCCGTAGATAAAACAAATTACTAAAGTATGATCAGGTCACTTATGTATCTGACATCTAGCAGACCAGACTTAGTGCAAGCAGTATGAACATGTGCACGTTATCAAGCAAGACCAACTGAAAAACACCTTAAGGAGGTTGAAAGGATCCTTTAATACTTAAAGAAGACCATTCACATGGGACTCTGGTATCCGAAAGATTCTTGTTTTGAACTAACCGCCTTTTTAGACGCAGACCACACGGGTTGTCTTGATACACGCAAAAGTACTTCTAGAGGAATTTAATTCCTAGGTGATAAGCTCGTTGGTTGGTCATCCAAGAAGCAGGACTGCACTGTGATGTCAACTTCAGAAGCAGAGTACGTGGCTTTATCTGCAAGTTGTGCTCAAGTCCTCTGGATGAGAACACAACTAAAAGATTATGACTTTGACTACAACAAAATACCATTGTACTGCGACTCCCCAGTCAGCCATAGCTATCTTGTGCAACCCTGTGCAGCACTCCCGCACAAAGCATATCAATATCCGTTATCATTTCATCAAGGAACATGTTGAAAATGGTATAGTTGAATTATACTTTTTTAGAACTAAATACCAATTAGCCGACATGTTTACAGAAGCTATTTTGAAAGATAGATTTAAGTACCTTGTTGAACGACTCGATATGAGATGTTCAACTCCAGCAGAACTGGAGGTTCTTGCAAATGAAACTCCTTGATATATCATCAAACATCTACCTGTAAATATTTTTGAAAAAGAAAATACAAAAATATAAAACCAAGAAAAAAAAATACAAAAATAGAAAAATTCAAAAAGAAAATACAAAATACCAAAAAGAATCTTCTTGACATGTCTCTTAGAATCAATAATATTTACGTACCTAGAAATATCGATTAGCATTGACACGGGTATGTAAATGAATTTCGAGCAAGAGTTCAAATGTTTCAAAACATGTCATTTCTATTTTTCTTGATGGCTTATGTGCAAATCAGTACATAACCTGGACTTCAAAGAAAGGAAAGTTTATCTTTAAAGATAACTTATCCTAACAATGAGAAGAGCATTTTTCTCGGTCTTGATCTACTTATACAAAACATTCAAAGTTTTGAACTCAAGTAAATGACTTGTAATCGCTCTCAAATTACAACTCGGACTCCAATGACAAAGGAAAGTGTACGCATAAGTGCGTTTATCCTTAGCGTTAGAAGAGAATTCTTCTAATAAAGTGGTTTTTCAAAAGTCGAACGTAATTTTTCAAGAATAACTCTTTCATGACAACATTTCACAAAAAGTGATTTAACAATTGGCATCTTTCAAAAATTATGTGTTCAACACTCCCTTCCTCACGGAACTTTCAAAAGATGATCATTTTTATAAGTGAATCAATTTTTGAGGGGGAGTTTCTCAAAAACCAAAATTTTAATGCTTTTAGATACATCATTTCACAACAATTTCTTATATTCAAAACATTTAACTATCTTTCATGTGGTGTCTTAGCACAAGTTTTGCAAAAAGATTTTTATCAAGACAAATTTCAATCGTGGTATCTTTCAAAATAGTATGCTAGACATTTACAAAAGTTTCTTAATAACATAAGTGGTAATTCAATGACAAATAGTTTTTGAAGAGTTTGGATATATCGAAAAACGCGCCAGTGATCTAACGAACATCCAGTCTAGAAAAATCAAACACCCCGCCAGTGAATTAGTGACCATCCGTTCTAGATAGACACACACTCGGATATAACTTTCTTTCTAATTGTGTTATAAGATAATCCAGTGTTTGAGCACAATTTTCAAGTATTCTTCAAAGATTATTCATAAACTTTCAAAATTGTGTACTTGTCACAAACTAAACCTCAATTTTATATCTCTTTTACAAATTGGTATCATTTTTAATCGTGTCAAACATACATAAAATTAAAGGGGAGCTTCAAGAAAAGATTCCAATAATTCATGCATAATTTTAGTATCATTTTCTCTCCATGATTTTTCATGACAATTTAATCAATTCATACTGAGAATAGTAACATGTTATTCTTTTCAATAGGGGGAGAAATGTGATAAAAAAAATAATAAGTGATATAAAAGACTCAAAGTACTTTTTTACTTCTACCCACATGTGTAGAATACTTTCAAATATCGATGCACGTGTGAAGGGGAATATTTTAAAAGAAGAAACTCTCAAAGTGTCAAACGTTTTTGATAACTTTATCAAACACTTTGATTGATTTTTTTTCCAAAATGGTTTTATGGTTACGATCAAAAACCCAACAACCAACTAATTTACGATGATCCTGAAGTCATAAGGTGGCTAAGGTTAGGTATTGTCCTATGATCCGACCAGAACCGGAGGGATCTACTCAAGGACACTCCATAATTAGAAATAGCAGTCCTTAGGTAAGATTTAGAGAAGATGAGTAAAGGGAAATAATGTTGACTAAGACATGAGTTATCACCGGAACAATCACAACATGGTGATAGTAATGGCGTCTTGGTAAGCATTGAAGGGGTTGAAGAATGAAAAAGAAATATTGTGCAAATGGTGAAAAGAAAGAGACCCTCCACAAAACTTAGGCAGAAACCGGGTCAATACATATGCTATTAGTCTTCACAAAGATAAATTATGGTATTGAAGAAAGACGTCATGGACCCAGTGATGCACTGCACAACCCTTCCCATCCATTCAAGTTTCTCTTAAAAGATTCTTGTCTCATTTGTCACGGAGATTAACATGAATTCTATTTACTTCTCACTCCGAGAATGTTGATATTGAATAGGTGGCAATCTGCTCTAGCCTCCGATCACTAAAACCAAAATGCACTACTCGAGTTTAGAGCTAAAGAGATCAATTATAAATATCATTAGGACGCACAAATGACAAAAACACTTGTTGGACACAATTAAATTCACAAGCTATTAACAAGAGTCCTACGCATTATCCTTGCGATCTTTCTAGAACATTCAAAGTGATGCTCGTTAGTATTTCACAATGATGAATGTAAATCCTTCCAGAGTCGACACCAAACAGCTCAGCGGTAGGTGACTTGTGATTAGGTGTCATTTTATACACTTTTTCGGGGTCATTTAACCCCCTAAATCATGCAAATATGCCCAGAGTATGTGCTTAATCATTTGTTTTTGTGTTTTTAGCATTTAGATGGCTTTTGGAGGAAAAACTCGTAACTTGGGCTCAAGTGGAGAAGAAACGGACAAGACTACAACTCTACACCAAAGTCTCTTGAAGAATTTTGTACAGTGCCTAGAGACGGCGTCGCGAATCCTAGCGACGGTGTCATATCATACAAGCAACGACGACAAGATTTCCAAGATGGCGTCAGAATGTAGCCGCCTCAAAAGAAACCTTAGAAGATTCGGCGGAGCGGCGGCGTCAGAAACCTTGCGACGCCGTCGCGCTTGAAAATATATATATACAAACTCGTTTTAGGGTTTTTAGTGTGTAACTTTTGGGATTCGAACCCTAGTTTTAGAAGACGAATTTGGCTGCAACTTAGGCCGTTTTTAGGGTGTCAAACCCCTCTTGTATCTTCCATTAACTCATGTTCTAATCAAGTGAGATCCTTTATCTTTTATCATTCAATATGTCTATGTGTTGTTTGATTGATTTATGTTCTTTACTTCCTTATAATATGTCCGGCTAGATCTATTAGGATTTACTTATGATTGCATGAAGCTTAATATGTAGATCCTTATTATGCTGCTTCTTGTGATGGATGTGCGCGTTAGGCTTTAGAAAACTAGCCATAAGATATTAAATTAGCACAAACAACTAGGGAAACGTGAGTGTGTAGAAAGGATACCATCGGTAACAATCTTCATACTACCTTACCCCTAATATGGTTGATCCCTCTAAGTGTTTTAAATGCATGTAATGTACTCTTATGGGCCTTGTAATAGTCTTCATACTACCTTACTTGTGCGTTGCCTTAATGGAATATTACATAGACGGCGGGTTCGTGTAATTCGTTCATGACTTAGGAAATACTTACACAAATCATTACAAGAGTGACAAAGCAACATAATTTGGAGAAACATAATAAGGAGTAATGCATGATTAAGTAAATACGTTCGTTTACCATATAGTTATCACCAGTAGTTTAGATTTATATTTAGTTTAATTTGCTAAAACCAACCAACCTCTCAAACTATGATTTTTTACTTGCTTTTATAAAAACATAAAAATACAAAAAGAATCTTCTCTCAACCCCTTAGACCTTTGTTAGATTCTGTTCGAGCTTTCCCAACCTATTCCCCTAGAGAACGATAACAACCCCCGAGTCTTACCTTACTACACTACAACGGTTAGGTACTCTGCCTAGGGGATTGTAAAACTCCTTGCGAGTTGCAAAACCCGCATCAAGTTTTTGGCGCCGCTACATGGGGAATAGTTAGGTTTTGAATTTTGCTTAACTTAGGTATACTCGCTTGATTCCTATCAAGTGAGATTTTAATTTCAATAAATTAGCTTTCTTGTAGTCTATCTCTTTCTTTCTTGTAGGTCAAGTTATGCTAGAGTTATGATTGAGCTTTGAGCTGATGTGGAGTTGAAAGATAACATTGTCGTGGATATGCCTAAAATTACAAGGGATGGACATTATACATGTAATGTCCATGTTGAGTACGAGTGGAAACCTCCTAGGTGTTCATCTTGTAATGTTTTAGACATATTCATGAGGAATGTCTGAAGAATATATTTGCTGGTGAGAAGAAGACTGTGAAGAAGCCTAGTCAAACTTCTTGAGGTGTTCCGGTTGGTCCAAAATGGGTTTTAAACCTCATAAAGAATATCGACCTGTTCCCAAAAAGTCTACTGCTAGTTACAGTGGTAATAAGAAGAAGGGTGAGGAACCTATTATTGATGTTAGTAATTCAAATCCATTTGATGTTCTTAATTCGGTCGATAATGATGTGGAGTTTGGTACCAATAGGGGGACTACTAATTTAGTAAATAACGGGCTACTTTAAGTGGTTCCTCGTTTATGAATGTCGATAATAGTGGTTCTGGTACTACTCCTATTATTGAGAAAATGAGGAAGTTTAAATATTTACTTACTAGTGGTCAAGCTATTCTTGTAGATAAAGAAGGCAATCCTTTAAGAAGGTAGAGTTTCCAGGAGAAGATGATAGTGAAGATGAGGTTGCATCAGTTGATAATGACATGGCTCGTTCTTTGGCATATGAAAGAGGTTTTGGCACTCAAAGTTTGCTGGAACAATGGAGGGATTCATATGGTAATGGTGACTATGATGATGACCCATACGATGATGATATGTACGAAGTTCATGATCTTTCTTGTTTTCGTGAGGTCAGCGATCTTTCATAATGAGCTTCAAGCTATTTGCGTTAATGGATATTCCGTGTTGAGAGGTCGCAGAAGGAAATAAATTTATGTTTCTTTTGTTTAGTCATTTTGTGTACCTTCCTTTTAGGAAGTAGTTTTGCCCATGTAACGGGCGGAGATGTGGGACTCACCATCATCCCTTGTACTTAAATGTTTTTTGGCGTAATAAAAGTCTATCTCTTTCTTTGTTCCCTCTGTTTTGTAAATCTTTTTGTCGACCTCAATGGGAGACGAAAATCCTATCAGTAATCTTGGAGATTACTCCAGACCCAGCCACGAGGGCTATCGAAACACCATTGAGTTCCATGATGGGAACAATGTGGTGTCTTTGCGATCCGACACCATCCAGTTGGTGCAAAACGGATGCTCATTCCACGGACTTTGGTCCGAGGATTCAAACTAACATTTTAAGGATTTTCTAAAACTTGTGGACTTACTTGACCTTGATTCTGCAATAGGGAAAGGACGCGCCTGTGTTTATTTTAATTTTCCCTTTGCGATCAAGCTAGCAATTGGCTTGAACGTCTTTATGCAGGATTTATCTCCACCTGGGAGGATCTTACTACTCGTTTCCTTGCTTAATTCTTTCCACCGGGAAGGACTACAAAACTCCAGAATGACATCATGATGTTCCAACAACATCAAGGTGAATCTCTCTCTGAAGCATGGGCTCATTACAAGGACTTACTCCAAAAAGTCCCTCATCATGGCATCGATCTTTGGCTCCAAGTCCAAATCTTTTATGACCATGTCAGTCCCACCACGAGACGAACCATCAACCAATCGGCTGGGGGTACGCTTCGTGACAAAAATGCCGAAGAATCCTAGGCACTATTAGAGAATATCGCCCTCTATGATAACGAAAGTTGGAATGACCTAAGAGACTTCGCTAAACCGGTCAAGGCAATCTCTTTTCCTCAAACCATCAAGTCCAGCGCTTGATGGAAGCTCATCTTGCTCCTAAATCATCCATCCAAGTGAACAAAATCACTTCTTCATGTGAGATTTGTAGTGGTCCCCATGACACTCAATATTACATGGAAAATCCCGAGCAAGCTTTTGTTGACTACACATCATTGCGTAATAACGAAGTGGGAGGTAAGCAGTTCACTACAAACCAGGGACCAAGAAACTTTAACGAAGACGCTAATGCTTAGAAGGATAAACCAGACTTTAATTGGGCACGAACTCAAACCTTCACAAGCCTATAAAACGGCTCATTCTCCACATACTCCTCTAATTATCAAACAATGCTTGAGGGAGTGCTGAGTAATTTTGATGCTCATAAAGAGAAAAGGTTATCTAGCATTGGGACTCAACTCAGACAACAACAAGATGATATGATCAATAAAATTGACACTTTATGGAGGGTCGTTTCTGAAAAGTTTGATAATATGCCCGCTAATGACACTGCAGGAAACTCCATGGCTTGCGTGAACGCCGTATCCGTTGACAACCTCGAGAAAGAAACACCACGGAAAAAAGGGATCAAAAGCCCTTCAGAATTACTCTCCCCAAAATATCAATCTCAATCATCGTTAGAAGAATAGAATAGGAACCCCTCTTTCCCAAAACGCGTTCATTTCGTCAATTTAATTGTTATTCTGAAGAAGGAGAACGAACCTAAAGAAGAAGAGATCATGGAGCCTAGAGTAACTAAGGACGACGACCGTAACATAATGGTTAAAAAGGAAAAAGAAGACGAGAAGAGAAGGGAAGCGTCTAATGAAAAAATTGAAGAAGAAACTGAGGAAAAAGAGAAGGACGACCCAGAGTACTTCGACATTCCCCCAACGATAGAAGAACTGAGCTATCATGAATGGCTTCTAAAAAACCCGTGGCCTTCTTGGGTCAATGCTAAGATTAAGACAGGGAATCTGGATAACATAAAAATCTCATGCATGGCTGGCCAATTCCTTAAAAGACAAGTTTACATTGATCCTGAGTTACCAATCAATGTAATGTCTAAACTGAACTACTACTTGATCATGAGTGAAGGGTTAAATTCAAGAATAAAACTATCAAATCCCAAGAAAATTAGCAATTTTGTAGGAAGGGTTAAAGGATTAAAAGTTTTTGTAGGGAACTTTACTTATGAATGCGACTTTTTCATACTCAAAGACACCACCAACGTTATAGAGCATTATTTAGGATGAATGGTAATTGGGAAACCGTTTATGAAGGAGACTAGGCTTGTTTATAATAAAGATGAAGGGACTGTCACATTTGAAAAAGATGAATAAAAGATCACATTCAAGATGACTCACAAAATGGAGAGATTCAAGCATATTGATAAAGACATCTTGAAAACTGATAACATACCACCCTTCGTCATAGCAGGCATGATGATGATCAGGAGAAAACCCATTACTCAAATAGCTTAAATTTAGGGCCCGCATATAGACGTGATGAGAGCATGACTGAAGCAATTCGATGTCTAATCAAAATGAAGAATATGGTACACAAAGGAGGAGTCACGTAAGGGCGTGTGACTCCGAGTCTAGCTACAAGTTTCGTTAAATAAAGAAAGTGCTTGTTGGGAGGCAACCTAATATTTTAATTTCCCGCATTTAGGAGTGTCTTGTGTGTTTTAATTCTTATTCATTTGTTTTTATATGTTTGAGTTATTACTTGATCATGCTTTGTTTTGTCTTTAACCTCGTCTTAATTGCAATCAAAGGTATTTCATAAAACTGTTAAAGGAAAAATCTGGTTTCTAAGAACTATTTCAAACATATTAATTAAATTGTTTAGATTAATTCGGGTCTCGTGTCATATGATTGTGATAATTAATCTCAGGTTTTATACAATATTTTCTACAAGAAATAACTAATAGAATTGCGTGCAGAATGTTTTTCCAAAAAAACGAATGTGAAATTTTCACAGTGTCTGGAAACGGCGTCAAGATTTTTCCTGACGGTGTCATGCCTCCAAACCTGTGAAAATTCGAATTATTTTTATTATTTTTGAAAAATAATTTTGTACAATTTCTAGTTTTGTAATTTTCTTAAAACCCGCAGAAGCCTATGATTACATCATCACATTCATCCTATCTTTACCGCTTTTATAGAGTCAACCCTAAAGTTTTGTTGTATATATCATTATTTCGCCGATTTTACGCCAGGTGTAGTTGTCTTTGTCTTTGATTTACAGGTTATATTTGATAAGAAGAAACCCGGAAGTTCTTAGGAGTTTCATGTGGACGACCCTTGGATGACGATTTAGCCAGTTATCATATGTTTCTTCTCTATTATTGAGCAAACCAGGGGAGTACTAGTTTCTTTCGCTCTTCTTCTTTTCTTTTATTCATTTTTACGGGTACTTTTAAGAACTTTGGGGACAATGTTCAACTTAAGTGTAGGGGAAAATAAGTCTTAGAAACTATTCCTTCAATTGCCATATGCTTGTTCCTTAAAATGATGAGTAATATATCGAAACATAGCGTAGACGGTAATTTTGACCCAAATTTTAAATTTTTTATGACACATACCGACGAAAACTGAGTATTAATAGCATCTCATAGATATGAATTTGTATGACTGGCACAAAAACCCTCAAAATTCCACCCTAAAAATGTGAGGTTCGCCCCTAGATCTTTAGGAATTCGGGTATCCATTTTTGATACCCAAGATAGTCTTACCTTTAGCTTTCTCGAGTTAAGGATTGAGCAATCATATGTATCTATTCCATCGTTATGAATGTGTATATGTGATTTTGTTACTTTTCCTGGAGCATTGGTATCGGTTAAAACTATATGAGAGTGTACCAGTAGTATATTAAATTCTAGAACTTGTTTTTGTGATGCATCCCAAGACCGCATAGTGAGTATTAGGATTTGCTAGATAAGAGGCACTAGGATTAACCCATGTTTTAAACCTGTATTTGTTATTATGGTCACCTCGATCATATAACTATCCCACACCCTTGCCATGCACTCATTTTTAGTGCAGGATACCCCTAGGACACCCCTCCGAGCATATTCTTTTCATGGTTCTCGTAATTTTTTGGTTAATCCGGACTACTAATGAAGAACATTTTTTACCTTACAACCAATTGTTACACCTAAATCGCCTTAGCCTACCTTGTATGTACTCGCTTTTAGTACATTATTGTTTAACCCAAGTTAATTATTTGAGTACAATGTTGGGATCTCAGATTTGATGATTACAAAACAACATATGCATAAATGAAGAAAGATGAAACAAAAGGAAACAAGTTATGCTAAAGAAGGAAACAAGATCTAGATTAATCTTAATTAAGACGTTACAAAATCAACATTAATGTTGAAGATATAGATTAGTCAAACATTAATGTGAAGATTAATGTTAATTAATTAGTTTCCTAATTGTATTATGTTTCCTTTTGAAACAAGGACTTAATGTGATAAATTAAGTTAGCATCCTATGTAAGCTAGATTTTCTTGTAAACCCTATATATAAAGGGTCATAGGCGTCTGGTTAAGATCATCCATCATAGTTAGATCTTTCTCAATGAGAGTCTAATAGTTAGTTAGTTTATGTATTAGTTAGTTTAGCCCCAAGGATCATTTGATCTTGGGCAATAGATTAATAATAGAAAACCTTGTTTGATAACTTATTGTTCTTTATTATTCTGATGCATATATAAGTTATCTGTAAAACTAATCCTAGATGGGCTAAACGATTCTCAACATGTGGTATCAGAGCGGGTTGCTCTTAATATCTAGGATGTTACAAGGTTTTTATGGTCGAGTTTATGAAGAAAGAAGCTGCTATTTTAAATTGAAACTAAACCCTAATTCCTCTAGGGTTTCAAAGGATGCTTGGTGTTTACAACGACAACAACTTTGTTTGATCTCTCGAGTTGTAACTACAAAGGTTTGATTTTGCTATTATTCTCAAGATCTTTTCTTGTAAGGGTTCACTATTATGTCTTAGTCACGTTAACAAAATGTTCAAAAAATCTCAGAATTAGGGTTTTGGTTGTGTCCCTTATCAGTCGCAGATGTAGCTGTTTGAATATCTTGATGTTTTCTTTGTTGTTATAACCTTCTAATTCATGAATTATATGATCATGATTGGTTTTCTTTTGGATCTTGATCATATATTAGTTTAAGGTTTTTGGAGATAACCCAATATGGAAAATTAGAAAGCAGCATTCGGTCACAGGTTGTTCAATAAAAAAAAAAATTATTCATTTGGTTATTATAGCAGGTGTGATACTCCACAATTGGTTTTTGTGTATTCTTTTATTGGCTGTTTAAAGTTTATACTGCTACGTATGGATTAGTATCTGCTCGGTTTATCACTTTAGTGTGTTGTTTTATTTGTGGGTTGAGCTACGCTCATATTCACACTTAGTAGGTCATATGATTTTATATGCTAGTGGTCAAAGACGACCTTAGTGCTGTTTATGTGTCGCTTAAAAGATATTATGGGTAGCGAAGGAGCATACTTATATATGACAGATTGGTAACCAAATTAAGGTGTTCTTACAGGCTAGTTTGTGACAATTTAGTAAAACACTTTATGACGGGAAAATGTGTTTGCTAATTGGTTTGGATGTTGGTACCGCTAGCATTGTCCGATGTTGGACAAACAGACGCATTTTGGATCTCGGGACTAGTTGATGAAATTTATGGACATTTACTTGGGGTATTATTATTGATGAAAAATGATTTTTGTTATTTGATTTGTTGTAGTTGATTTTCACTAGGTTTTGTGTTTTATCAATATCTCTAATGGCTTACTACATTTTGAGATAAACTTGTTCGTTTGTGCTTATAAAGGTGTTGAGATGAATTGTACGTAAAATCTAGCAAAGTGAGTGCGTTTTCTTATGGTGCTCATATGCTCACATTTGCTATACACTTGAAGGAGTTACGTTATCTGTGCCTAGGGTCTTAATTTTATGGTTAAGTGAGGATTTGTCTATGAGGTTGCGGGTTCTACTTATACTTTTTCCTGTTTGGTATGAGTTTGAGTCATCTGGGATAGTGCAAGAATGCGACACAAGTTTGGGGAGATTCAATTTTCGTTTATACTTGTTGTTATTCATCATTAATCTCTACTTGGAGTCCTTACTGTAGTCTTGAGATTCAAAATAGATGGTTAAATACTTTTTAGGGGAAGCTTTATTTGTTCACATATATAAAAATCATCTACATGCACCACTTGAGGGGAAGTGTTTCACATGTTGCATTATCTATACAAGGGAACCCCTATTGGATGATTACCAAAAAGGGGAAGAAGATACAAGAGAATATAGTTTGCTTACTTAGTTATTGTGAGTGACATGTTCAGAGATCTTATGTCAAGGGAAGAATTGTTTCAATCAATGGAGGATTGTTTTGTAATATCAAAATAGGGGAAGATTGTTAGGGGATCTCAGAATTGTTGATTACAAAACTACATTTGCAATAAATGAAGAAAGATGAAACAAAAGAAAACACAAGTTATGCTATAGACAGGAAACAAGTATCAAGATAATCTTTGATTGAGACATTACTGAAATCAACATTAATGTTGAAGATTATAGTTTATGTCAAACCATTATATGTGAAGATTAATGTTATTAATTAGTTTTATAATTGTATTATGTTTCTTTTGAAAACACAATGGAATTTAATGTGATAAATTAAGAGTTAAGCTTCCTATGTAAGCTTTGGTTTTCTTGTAAAAAAACATATATATAAAGGGTCATAGGCGTCATCCGGTTAAGATCATCCATAATAGTTTAGGATTCTCTTCATGGGAGTTTAAATAGTTAGTTAGTATATGTATTAGTTAGTTTAGCCAACAATGATCATTTGATCTTGGTGGGGCAATAGATTAATAATAGAAAACCTTGTTTGATAACTTATTGTTCTTTATTATTCAGCTGCATATATAATTTATCTGTAAAACTAATCCTAGATGGGCTAAACGATTCTCAACATACAATGTTGTTAAGTCCTTATCCTTGTAAATACAGCTTTGGGATGATTGAAATTCATGATAGTGTTTATCTTATGAAGAATTAGGGAAGAAGTAATTTATTACCCCCAATAGAGCTCAATAAGCTCCATGTAATGTTGATCCACCTCAATTCGGGTCATTAGTTAGATTGTAATTATGAGTTCTAAAAATCAAGTGTAAGGATGTGTTTATAAACCCTAAGTTATGTATTATGTTATAAAAAAAGAGATTGATGTAGAGTTTTATAGAGTATTGTATATCTTTGTCCGAGTCTTTGGCATTAATGTTATTTTACACCTACCCCCAACCCTTGAAAGCCTCTTTAATAGTAATAATTAGTACTTGCGCCTAGCGGTGGAGGTTTGATCATTTACCAAGCCTATGGTAATTTGTATGCTATGATAGGTAATAAGTGTTAAATTTTCCGTTTCCTATATTGTTATAATTCATTATACACCCGAGAGAAAGAGAGAATCCAAACACTTATGTGAGGTGCTAATATATAACTTCCGTGCTTTTAATTACGAGGTCTAGAAGGTTGTGTCGTAAAATATCTTTGAAGAGTAAGTTAAATGCCCCTGATACT
>BQNB010026644.1:17123-34796 GCA_026074375.1 Tanacetum coccineum | reverse complement strand
TAAAATGTATATAAACACAAATATTCAATTACTGTAACTTATGCCAAAATCATGTGCGTGTGCAAAAACAAGAACAATATCATTACAGTAGAAACTTGATCTCGGACACGACTGCTTGTAATTATTCATGATATATATACGAATCGTTCAAGAAATATATGATTAATCCAAATGAAACTAAGCAAATGTATTAAAGACAATGTATTTGTAACTTGAAAATTGGTTGAGAGGTGGTCCAGTTTATTGAGCATGATATCTATTCCTTCATTAAAACAAGATAAAAAAGAAGTACGTGGCAAAATTTCAGACATAACACATAGACTTTTTCTGAGGTGTTCACCTATCCGTAATTTTCTCTCTTCTACCCCACATTTCAATAAAACTGCTCTTACTGCTTTCAATTAATCTTTCAAATCCGAAACTGCTTTTAACAGTTGAACATCGGCTTCTTAATATGATAGCAACCTTAATTGAATTACAATTATTATTCTTAAGGTGGTGTCGTTGAATCTTCATAAGCGATTAAAGATTCGTTGGGGGTAAGTTTTAGGGTTTTAGATTCTTAATTTTGTTTTGTTAATTGTTTTATCTTTTTTTATACATGTATATCGAGTCTTTAAAAAAAGTTATACGATTCTGATTAAATATATATAATTTTTTTAATGTTTTATTCTTTAGATTCAATAAGTTTGTCGTATGGCTTGTCTATTCCAGCAAAGTTTTTTAATCTATAGATATCAAGTGTTTAATGAAATGTCTTATTGATATAAATAAGTTTGGAATTTCTTATTTGTGTAGGAAATTACTGATATACTTTCAAATTTCCTTTGTTAACAATGCTTCTTATTAGGATGGTTTGCAAAATGGATGTTATGGTACAAGGATACCTAAATAGATTCGGGATAGTAAATGTATCAAGTGTAACTGCGGATGGTACTTCGTCAACTAGCAGAGATTCAAGGCATACTAAATTGGTAAATAACACATATCACTATGAATGGATTTTGTTTTGTTCTTTCCTTTTTATTTCGTTTTATGTTTTTTGTCAGGCTATTTTGTTTTTTCGACAACATGTAACTCTTCTCAACAACATTTGACAAAATTAGGTAATTTTAAATATATATAAATTGGTTATATTGTCTCTTTCGTTTAGTTCATCTTCATTAAGCTTTTAAGTTTCATAATGCAATAACACTATAAGTCTTTGTTGAAATGACAGACACAATTGCAACTTTGCATACTTATCTGATTGATTAACTTTACGGATTGAATAGTGTATACTTAGTGCACTTGAAAAATATTTGACTGTATAATGATAATTTTAGATGATTCAAATTGTTTTGCATACTTAATGGAGTAAGAAAAAGAATGATGTGGGAAAAAGAAAAACAATGTTCACAAAGTATATGCAGTAGCCTTTAAATATGATCATAATGTAGTTAATTGAATTTAAATAAGTAGTTCTGAGCGTTCGGCTAAAATTGCTCATTTTAACAAAAAAATATACTTAAAGTAACCTGCTTATATTTGTTGTATACAACTAGTTCAAATAAGCAATCCCAAAACCCCTTAGGTGCTTATTTAGTCGGAAATAAAGAGATAAGTTGTTTCGTACATACACTATATTTTGCCACAATGATTTATACAAAATATGAGTTTTATTATTTAAAGCTCAGAACAATGATTTATACCATCGATGTGACAGAGGTTATTGAGGCGATCTAGTGAGAGAGGTTCTTGGAAATTCAGCTAGAATCATTTATAGGCAAAGTTGGGTGAGGTGCATCTTTTCATATTTATGTTTAATTTGGTAACATCAATTATCTTGTCTGCTATTAGAGTTTGATTTATCTTTTTATTCTTTAATAAGGTCTATTAGCTTGTAAGCAATGTGTGTAGTTGAGAAGAGAAGCTATGCCTATCAAGATTAAAAAAATTATTACTTTAGGGTTTATAAAATTGAACTGCAAACGTGCAGTAGAGCAATGATCAAAATGGTTCATATACCACAAGCAAACTAAGGTTGCATATAGATTCATTTAATAGCATAAGTTGTAAAATGATTCCAATATATTTTAGTACAATAATTTTTGTTTTTGATCGTATACAGGGTCACCACCGTAGCTGCAAAGCAAATTCATACTACAAGAATCTTTAGAATGCTCATTGTCTGTACCTTCATTAAAAGAGGATGCTAAAGTACTAGGAGACAGAATTATACGCATTCCAGTTAGCCTTTCTTGATGTGTCGGGCTGTCCATGGATTACATTCTCGCTTCTGTATTCTAAAGAAAAACTACCCACTTTTCACTGCAACAGATAACTGTTCATGAACTACTCCTAGGTAAACAACATTCCTTTTTTATTAGTTCATGATCGTGATACAAACCAAGTTCAGGATACAAGATATGAAATTCTTATGGAAAGACTTATCATAGACGTCATAAAACCAAAGGGGTTTTTGAGCAATTATTAAATAATTAAAGAGGTTGAGAGTTTTATTGGGTTTCCTTATTTATGTTTAATTCCTTTTATTATTGTTTCTTGTTCTTTAAGTTAAGGATTTATTATATACAGGGTCATAGGTATAAGGAGAGGTATTGAATAATTTGTCAAGGTCTTGGTTTAGGGAGAAACCTGTATCTCGAAGCACGTACTATCAAGTTTGTTTTTCCTTCTGTTTTTTACTTGTTGCTTGAATAATATAATCGAGCCGATTGATTCGCATCAGTTGGTATTAGAGCAGCTCGTATTCTGGTGATTACTTACTGTTTATCGATTACTATTCAACAAGCTACTGTTCCAAAAGAAAAAAAACAAAACAAAAAAAACTTTCTTTGCAATAACTAAAATAACTGATTTAGAATCAGAATTAAAATGGTATCGCGAAGTTGTGGAAGATCGATTTAATTCTTTAGAAAAAGATGTTAACGGAAAACATGCAGAGTTATTAGCAGCTATACAATCCTTGACTAATCAAGTGCAAGGTTTAACAAGCCAATCACCAAATCCCGGTAAGAATAAAGAACAACTTAAGGTAACAACCACTAACCTTCATTATGATGATTTGGGTTTTCCATGCCTTCCTTTTGGGGAAAACCCTCCTTTTGTTAGTCAATCAAGTGCAGTAGGGGAAAAAATATTCCAAAGCAAGATGTTAGGTTTCAACCGACAAACAGGGAAGGAATGATGTTTGGAACATGATCTAATGGTAATGGTGAATATTTTCGGGTACAAGAAGACGGTTTACAACCAGTAACTGGAATGCGTTCTTACAGAGCCGAATACAGATTGAGAAAGTTAAATATGACTAAGGAGAGGATGTTTATGGGTGGATTTACCACATGGAATGATATTTTCATATATAAGGAATTGAGGAAAGGGGTCAATTAACGGTGGCTGAGTTATGTTTAGAGGGGCAAGCTCTTTCTTGGTACCGTTGGAGTGATAGACCAACTCCTTTTAGATCTTGGGAGAGTTTTAAAAGGATACTATTAGACCGATTCCAACAATCTCAAGAGGGTAGTTTGTATAAGAAATTTTTGGCAATTAAACAAGATGGATCGGTCTGAGAATATGTTGCATTATTAGAAAAGTTAGCAGGTTAGTTGGTGGGAGTTCCTGAAACAATTCTAGAAGGCACTTTTATCAAAGGTCTTAAACAAGACCTTCATGTTGATGTTCGTGTTTTGAATCCAGAGGGCCTAAGTCATGCGATGAAGTTGGCAGTATCTATTGAAGAAAATAAGCTCTTTGGAAGTCCTTCACAAGGTGAGGGTTCTTATCGAACTAATTCAGCAACAAACTATTCTAATCGCATTAGTAGATCATGTACAACTCAAACTTTGGTTTCCACAACACCAATAGAACGCAAAACAAGAAGTGTTTCAAGTGTGTCAACAATGCATTCCAATCAATTCAAAAGATTGACAGAATCTGAGATAGCAGAAAAAAGATCTAAAGGATTGTGTTTCAAGTGTGATGAAAAATATAGGTCGGGACATCAGTGTAAAAGAAAATCCTTGCAAGTTTTATGGGTGGACGAAGAAGATGCATATCAGGAAGATGAACCTTTTTAACATGAATACCTTGATTTGGTTGAGGTATCTTTAAACTCGGTAATTGTACTCACTTCCTCACGTATAATGAAAATACGTGGGACCGTAGGAGAGATTGAGGTGGTGGTATTGATTGATTATGGGGCCATGTTAGGAATTATGTTTTCCTGACTTAGTACCGCTAGTTGTAATAGAAAGTACCGACAGTTATAGTTTAATATGACAGACTCTATATAATCTTTACAACTTACGGTAAACATCCTGATCATCTTCTCCTTTTATGTACCGTGATTAAGTGCTTATCTTACGTGCAATCATAGATTTGTATTTAATCCTATATGACAGACTCTATATAATCTGGGAGCTAGGAAAGTTGCTGTGTATGGCATAAGTCTCATAGGTTGCGCCCCAGCTGAGATAGCAAGGTTTGGCACAAACGGAACATGTGTAGAGTCAATTAATAACAAGGTTAAGCTATTTAACGATAGACTTAAGCCTCTTGTTGATAACATCAACAGTAATTTCACTGATGCAAGATTTACTTTCATCAATGTTACAAGCATTACAACACCTGAAGGAGGTAATTAAATTGTAATCTACGTTCTTTCACGTTGACTGCATCAGTTTAACAATTTACAAAATGATTTTCGTGCTGTTCAGGGGTAGCAGGGGCAGCTCCGTCGAATATTCCCTGTTGTCAATTGAGGTCAGATGGACAATGTATTCCAAACTCAACACCTTGCGCAAATCGGAATTTGTTTATTTGGTTCGATGGTTTTCATCCTACCGAAATTGCTAACACGGTCCTTGCAACAAGATCATACACTGCACAGTCTCCCACTGATGCATCTCCTTTTGATATTAGTCGGTTGGCTGCAATTTGATTAATATTTTACGATATTGTGTGATTCTAAATTTCTAATCGTTTTGTGATTTTATGTAAGTGTAAAAGTCATAATATACTTAAGAAAGAAAAAAAATTTAACTGCTGTGGTTTTGTTTACATTTATGATACACATGACATAAACCAATTATATTTTTCTAATTACCATAAAGACAGCTAGTTTTAGAACATGTGCATGAGTTAGGACAAATAATATAGCACCTAATAATATTTCAATAATTATATTTTAAAGTTAAATATTGTGATAATCTATAAATGTATAGTTATGTAATGGTTAATTTTAGTTTGTAAAATTGTATTAAAATTTTAATACTTAAATAGTTATAATACTTATGCACACATACGTTTATACATAATATTTTCATTTTATGTTAATATGGATTAAAGTTTTGGATACATTGTTGTTGCGAAAAATTTGACTTTGTTTAACTAACATGGTTATAAAAAGAATAAATGATATAAGGTATTTGTAAAATATATAAATTTTCTAAAAATTATAGAAATTGAGGATTTTACACTTGGGGATCAGTTCTTGTAGATTAACCCATTAACTAAAAAAAGTAGGATATAACATAAACATGACACGTGTATATCATCTAAAGGGTAAAACAGGAAGTTAGAAAATTTCAATTTTGGCATTTCTATTTTTATTTTTCTTAATAATCTAAATTAGTATGCATTTATTTTCTTCCCCATTCTTGTTTCAAAACGAGTTTCTTCGTCATCTATCATCATCAAAAAAAAAGTTTAGTGCATCAAATATAGGTCTTGAAACTGTTTATCTTAATCATCTTGCAGTAGTTTTATAACTTTCATCGTCAACCGATATGTTCAATTTAAGCATAATATGCATCTTAATCATCATCATCGTCGTCATCGTCATCAATCAAAGATCGATTTATACATAATATCGATTCATCATATATGGATTTTGAATCTGTTTAAGCATTATCATTATCGTCCATCTAGCATCATCATCGATCATTATTGATTTCAACATCATCATCCGCATCATCGATTGTCGTCTTTTGCGTCAATGATGTTCACAGTTCATCCTCAATAACATTCACATTATTTTTCGGCATCCACCATCCTCCTTTGGTTTAAATCTTTTAAGTTGCTTATGAAGAATCATGTAGATGTTGAAACATGAATCTAAAACCGCATCTTAAAATGAGGATGATGAAAAAAAGTAAATTTTTTTTATTGATCATCATCATTGTAGATGAAAGTCAAGATGCTTTTTGATGATGTAGTTAATTATTTGAATCTAAAAGGAAAATTTTAATTGTCCAAGGATGATATTGTTAATTTTGATTTGAAGAATCGATTAATAAAAGAAATGAAGGAATTCTGGGAAGATGGTGAGCGTGAAAGTTGTTTAATGCCACCATGGATCTCGCATAACTAAATGGGTGTGTTAAAAAGACCTCAACACCCTTCTGAACAAGTTTGTTAATAGAAGAAACTCACATTTATTTACATATATGTCATCGTTTTTATGGTCCCTCGATTTGATCATCCAACGACCACAAATATCTCCAACATATTTTAGCTTAAAGAATTGTTTTATTTGAACTCCCTCTTTACATGTGAGTCTATTAAGGAGGTGTTTGGGATTGCTTATTGAAAATAGATTATTCGTTTTGAAAACGAATAATCAAGATAATTAGCTGTTAGAAAACGTGGTTTTAAAATTTAGTGTTTGGATTTGATTATATTGTATGATAACGCAATAATCAATTTTTAAATGTTCGGTATATCAAATTATTTATGTCATGATATGTAAAATGACCAAAAAAGACAACAATAAAATATGATTCAAATTTTATAAATTAACTTTTAACATGTTTTATTATAAAAATCAGCATACAATAATAACACAACAATATTCAAATTATAAACATCCACTACATAACAAAATACCACTAAACTACGAGTATATATTCTTTGCTTTTATCCATCCAAATACTTCATTTTATCTTCACCCACCTGCCATATTTTATCTTCACCCATCTGCATCTATGTTCTTATCATTCACCAAATCCAGCATAAACATACATACACATGTACATATCCCAATTTTATCAACTATTGTGAACTCGATATCAATTAAAAAAATCAATTAGTTTCTTTTATCCATATATCTAGTTGTGTGATTGGAACAAACTTATTTTCATGAAGAAAGAAGACATATCATAACGAAGAAAGTATTTGGGGTAGTTTTGTAATTTAGACACATGGGGTGAATCACGTTTTGCAAAAGCATGTAGGCAGTTGCTTTTGCAAACTGACGTTTTGTTGAGTTTAAAACGCAGATAGGTGCATTTCCACTTCTCTCATCCAAACACCATTTGTTAGACTATTGCGTTGTGAAACTGAAATAATCAAATAATCACCTTGGAAACGCAAAGCCAAACACCCCCTAAATTAGATTGGGTTAATTCCATCTTTATTTATCTTAACGGGCTTTGCGTCAGCGCTACGCTGTGAAACGCGAGATTTTACGATAAAAACTAACTTTGCAACCGACGGATAACCTTAGGGACTATTCTCGTAACTTGATAACCCCAAGGATAATTCACGAACATGAAAGACCAATTACGTAAAATCTGTGTTAGAGTATTTTTCTAATATTAAAGTTAAAAAAAAGGTTAACGGTCGTTACCTCACGACCGTTAGTAATGTTCATTTTACTGTTGACCCACTCTATAATTATTGTTCATCGAATTTATTTGTTGTCCCGGAGCTTAACGATCGTTATCTGCACTAACGGCCTCTGCCTTTTGTTATATATAGGAAATTTTTGGTTTCAAACTTGATGTAGCGAATACAACTTTTTACAACTTTATCCCTAAACTCTTACACTCTATTCTCAAGTTTTTTTTGAAGTGAAAAAGAAAGGTGGTGGATCTGATGGTGACATGTATGAGATGGAGATGTGGTATTTTTCACTTCCCTCTTTTTATTCTCTCATTTTCATCCCAAAATTGGGATGAAAGTTTTGAAAGCCAAAGACTCCCTGTTTCACCCCTTTGTTATTCCTTTCTTTACTTAATAAAAACTTGAGAACATGAGTTTTTTTATATTTTTATGACTTTCATTTTCTTTCAACTCTTTTACTCAAATCGAGAACAGAGTGTTAAATTTCGTTTTCTAAGTGTACGCGGTGACCTATAAACATGTTATTCCTTTTATGGCATCATATTTTTTCATTTGGCATAAGTTATAACATGTTAACCTTCCATTATAATAAACCCATCTTATCTTTTTTTGGTAACCATGATTTTTGACCTTTTGGCCGACTAATCTACGGGGTTTGAACCAACTGTCATACAAACTCAAACCAGGTAAAGCCCTCCCGTTTTAGGAGGTTGGCGTGAGTCACTTCAAGGTTGTTTGCACCTAGCAGGAATTAAACTTGAGACCTTACACATTTTAAAGTGATAGTCATAACTCCCTTTGCCACTAGGCCACCGTACCCTTGAGTGGTTATAAACCCATATTATCTTACTTCCTTCGTCAATCACTTATACCCTCATAATTGGAGGGTTTTATGGCAACTTATACATCATCATACCTAGTCGAAATTTGCTTTAGGCTCGTCACTATGGTCGGTCGACCGAGTAGGTCGACTGTGGGTCGCCGTCGGTCGCCAACGAATTTTGGATGAATCAATCGAGCAGCCGACCGTTATCGAGGTAAAGGTAAAGCTAAAATCCAACGTCTAAATTTTTATTTTAAATAAAAAAAACTTTTTAAATTTTTTAAATTTAAATACTTTTCCACTATAATACCCCAACTCATTACAGCATTTTATACATACATTATAAAGGCAACGACTTATGAACCATGAACAACAACGGAAGAGACCGCATTGTGTAAAGCTTGGTGTGGGGCGATGGATAACTACACCACAGGAGAGATGAGAAAAGGGTTTTGGTTGCAGGTTTTAGCTAACTTTCAGAAAGAAATGGGGGAGAATATTCGAGGATACGATACCGTCGTCGTCAAACGAAAAAATTTGATTCATCCCAAAGTTGTTGCGTTTAGTGTCGTTTACGATAGTGTCCAACGGATGGACAAGAACGGGTCTTCTGACCTCGTTTTGTTTCAAAATGCGTCAGCCGAATTTCAAACTGGGTACGGACATCCCTTCACAATGGAGGCGTGTTGGAGAATTTTGAAAAATCATGCTGCTTGGACAGAAATTGAAGTGCCAACATACCAACGACGTATAATTTTGTTTAGTTTTACGTTTTAATGTTTTTATGATTTTATGTAAATGTTTTTTTATGTATTTGATAGAATTATGTATTTGTTTTAGGATAGTTATGTAATGTTTTTAATTTGTATGTTTGTTAATTCGGTATTATTATTTTCAATTCAGTATTCAAATTTTAAATTCCAACGACTACTATTCCAACGGCTAGTTTTCTCTTATGTTGGATCCCTTACTGAATAGATCTTGAACCTTTAGCTTGCAAAGGGTTTGTCACCTTTAGATTACATCAAGAAACAATATTGAACGCTGATTGATCACTATTGATTATTGCTGGATAACTAATCAACAATGCTAAGAAGAACACAAAAGATCTTTTATCAAACCTTTGTATTATAATTTGAATCTTACTAGGTTACAAAAACTATGATTGCTAATTGATCTCTATTGATCGGTGTTGATCTATATCAACTAACTATGCCTAGGGTTCCTTTTATACACTAAGGAAACCCTAATGGGCTTTACAAAACGCGTTTAAAGATCATGCATATCTTTTCCTAAGATACCTCATGCATATCTCTAACTCTAACTAACTTTGCATAGAAGACCAACTATTACATAAACAGGTACTAACTATAATGCACTACCAGTATAACTTTGATAACTCTTTTACCCAGTACCTAACAAATGTATAGCAGAAATTAAACTATAATACCTAACAAAATTAAGTCATAGACCAATTAATTTCCCGAACAATCTTCCCCTAAACTTGAATTCACTTGGTTTAACTTCAAGTTTTTCAGTTTTCTTCAAGCTTGAGTTTAGAGGAATTCGTATCCCAAACGCATCTCTTTAATCATTAGCTTCTCTTTAATGATGATCTGCTTGTTGTTCATTTGAAAACAGATCATACTTTGGCTTTTAATCTTTAACAACATCTCATCAATTCTGCACCACAACTACACAACAACATCCAACTAAGTTGGCTTTGTAATTTTGGGCAAACTACCAGCCATCAACGGATTTGATGTGTCTTTACCATGAGCCGTTTGCTATGGACTAGTCAATGTTTCATTGCAATAACAAGGTGCATTGAGAACCTTATAATTTTTAGCACAATAAAACTAGAGCTATCACACGGATATTTTTTTTTTGAGGTTTGAGATCTCTTTACCAGTAGCCGTTTGCTCTGGAGTAGCCAACTCTTTGTTTTAAAAACATGGTGAGTTGATTACCATACAATTTTTGGTAAACTGTCAACCATCAACGGATTTGAGAAGTCTTTACCAAAGCCGTTTGCATTAGACTAGCCAGTTCTTGATGTCTGTTAGACATGGTAAACTGATGACCATTTGTTGTGTGGTTGCTAAACCAACACTTAAACAATCCTTCTCAACTCCATTGCAGCTTCTAGATACCCAAACTATACTTGCAGCTACTGAGAATCCCTATCATAAGTTAAGCCATTCTTGCTTCTCAATCGTCTTCAAAAGTTGATAGCAAACTTATCCATTGTTCCATCTAGAAGCTTCATCTTTAGCATCACTTGACAAGCATCTTTTGATCAAAGGATTTTTCTACTGCCAACTTATAAAATTGTAGGGATTTGACTTTTTCCAATATAGCAATGACCTAACACAAGAAGGATATCCCTTCAAATTAATCAACTTTGCTAAAGTGGTAAACCCCAGATTGCTATCACTATTGAGGATGGATCAAACATAGTTTGAGATCACCCAAAAGTACTCTGTCATACATCTCTTCAGGTCTATTTGCTCCATACTTCTTTATCACTAATTCTGTCAACTCTGCTAAGATCATCTTGAAAAAGTCTTTGAAGAATGGCTCCAAAAACTAATCTAATTTTATAAGAACCATTTCTTCTTATGATCTGATAAACAGCCTTTTGACCTATTTGAGGAATGATCTTCCAATCAACAATACTAGGAGGTTTTGTAGCAGTTGGGATAGCATCTATTCTTCATGAATGCTTCCCTTTCTTCATTAGTTTCATCTTATGCAGTCTTGTCAACATGTATTCCTTTCCTTGCCTTTTGCTTCTTGATTTTTCCTCTTTTCTTTACTAGCTTTTCAATCTCTTCTTCCTTAACAATCACTGGCTCTGAAGCACTTTCTTCTATGATTGGAACCTTTCCAATGGTCTTTTGTTTCTTTGAAGATTCTTGCTCCAGCTGTATACCTTGTCTCTTTACTCTTTCATCAATGTTACAAGCATTACAACACCTGATGGAGGTAAATAAGAGCACCAATTAATTTGTAATCTACGTTTTTTCACGATGACTGCATCAGTTTAACAATTTACAAAATGATTTTCGTGCTGTTCAGGGGTAGCTTTGCCGAATGTTCCCTGCTGTCAATTGAGGTCAGATGGACAATGTATTCCAAACTCAACACCTTGAGCTAATCGGAATTTGTTTATTTGGTTCGATGGTTTTCATCCTACTGAAATTGTTAAGTACGACATCGTATTGAAAAGAGATGAATAGGGTCTAGCAGCACTAAAAACTAGTAGTAAATGGTTGGTTACAATGCAACATGTCAAGTAGTTTGCAAAAAGCATGCTATTAAATCATGAGAAATGCTAGAACCACAAACAAACTTCCACAAAAAGTTTTACAAAATGATTTGTCATGTAACCTGTAGATACATGTAAGAGAGAGAATTCAAAAGTAACTTTGAGAATGCCACTAATTACATGACAAATCATTTTGTAAAACTTTTTGTGGAAGTTTATTTGTGGTTCTAGCATTCTCCTCTTATATTAATCATAAAAACTATTAAAGTTTCAAAAATGGTTTATTCTTGTGTAATTTTTAAAAATTAGTGTGATTAAAATATTCATGTATGCATTAACATGTTGTACATGAATTTTAAACACTCACCCCCTAAATTTAGTTATTTCTAATCAACTTTATGTACAACCCATTAATGCACGACTAAACATAAACAATAACCACAAAATAAGAAACCAAGTTTAAGAAGTGCTCCGTTCATATCACTCTAACATAAAAATCAAAGAGTTTAGAATCTTTAAGGGTTTTTATGGTTGATATAAAGTTTGATGTAACAAATTAAAACAGATCTCAAACTTTATTATTATTCAATAATTTTCACCATAAAAAACTGGTTTTAGAACATGTGCATGAGTTTGGCGGCCAACATAATATAATCGACGTAATAATATTTAAATGACTTTGTGTTAAAGTAAAATACGTTATTACAGAATTGATAAATCTATAGAGTTTTGTGGTAAGTATAAATTAGTTTGTAATATAAGTAATAAATTTATTTAACATAAAGTTATATAGACGTGGGTACACATACATTTTTGACGATAGATTTTTTTCTCATTTTGTGTGTTAATGCATCATTAAAGGTTAGTGGATAGATTTTGTTAGCAATCACGTGAAGGTTTTGACTCTAGGGTTTAACTAACTTTGGGCCGTTTATGAGCATGTAGATCTAGTTTTCGATTAGTAGACCTAATGATATCATGTTTAAGACATTATGTCTGTGATTTAAATCAACACATAGGATACCTGAGGAAAGAAAGATGTGTCGTTCTTATAAGTAAAAATCTCGGTCTATATATTTAGAGATGCTCACAGTGTGAATGTGAGGTTCGTGCCTTATTTGATGATAGAGGTTATATATTCCTGTTAATAATAATTTAAGTCGTACTTATTTTAAACACGTGCACAGGTTTAAGTCGTATTTATTTTTCCGGATATCCTTATTTAATCTCATAAATAGGAATAATATGAGTCGTTCGTATATGTATGATCTCGCGTATTTATTTACATCACTTAAGTTAAGTCGTAATAATTTAAAGAGTCATAGTATGATTTTTCCAGATAATCCTTAATTTAGGTCTCATAAATAAGAAGTAATATTAGTCCAAAGGTATATGCTATTATTTTCGGTGTATTCATAACGAAATGTCACAATAACAAAGACGTGCAGTGTTCCTTTTATATATACAACTCTGTGTAAATACATCAATTTAGTATATGATAATAATAATTATAAAAAACAACAACATATTGTTGTTCTATTTTTATAAAATATAAAGTTTAGTAGGTACAAAATTTAGGAGGTATTTATTAAATTTATAAAATAATTAAGACATATCGAAAGTGATAAACATACTTAAGTCCATATAAATTATTTAAGTTTTAACAACTATAGTTTAATTAATTATCATTTCTTTTTTAAGTTTTTTTACCATCGTTGTTTGTTATATAAATAGTTTAATTTTGTATGATGGAATATAAGGATAACTTGGCCAAATTGAAGACAAATTTTGACTTTTATTAGCAATTATGAATCGCCCAATGTTGTGCCACGTATGCCCCAGAATGGTGCAGGCTCACAGTATGCAAATAGATTATGTGAGACTTTCCGACTGATTTTTATTGCATTTTGAAATTCTATTAATATTATAAAGTTTAATATACGGGCAAATTAAAATTTGACCAATGTTTGAGAATCATTTTGTATTGGTGTAATATGCACTGGGATGTTCAGACTATGAGAGCACCAACTGAAATGCGGTTATATTTAACTGAATTTTTTTAGTTATGTAACTGATAAGTTGCGTTATCATTTAGATAATTATATTCTCGGGTGCATCTACGTTGACTTTTTGTTTTACAAATTTACGAATATAAATAAATATATTGGTTTTAATTTTTTAGTTTTTGGGGATCCTGTTAACGCATGGGTTAAAATTTGATTATAATGTTTCAACAATTTTGCTTGGATTTGAAAATATAGATCAAATATTTATTAATCCTTATGTTTGAGTAATTTAATTGGATGCTAGGGTAGTAGTGTTTAATTTAATATTTTAACATCAAATGTTAAATCATTGAATATAGCGATGTTCATTATATGATATATATTATATTTTTGTGTATAATATCTCAATAACATGTAGGCCGGGGGAGCGTGTAATGGTGTTATTTTTTATAACTAACAATAATATATAATAATAAAAAATAATAATAATAATAATAATAATAATAATAATAATAATAAAATATTTGACAAATAATAATAATAATAATAATAATAATAATAATAATAATAATAGATAAAACAATAGCAACTAGGGGTGAGTAAAATTAGAATTATTCGTCTCTTTAAAAACTTGTGAACCAATTTTATCATGAGAATCTTCCATCAAAAATATCCAACACTTTGGAGATCTTAATTTTGAGTTTTAGATATGCTTTCCTTTACATCAATTTTCGAATTAGAGGACCAATTTTTGTCTATTAATTCCTTGAGACTACAGCTAGAATTTTAAAATACGTTATCACTATTTACCTGCTATTCACACTCATTGTTCATACATTATTTCATTCATTCTGGATCATTCTCTTCACTTTTATTGATAATTTTTTGTTTTCTGACTCTCTCTATGATTGTGTTAGTCTAATAACTATTCAATCATGTCAGATCCAGATCCAAAACCTCCAAATTTAGATCCTCAACCTAAATTTGCTAATGAATCCATCGTGCTGTGAATAAAAACTAGTAATAACTCAAGTATTTCCAAAACCATCTTATAAGAGTGGTAATAAGTAAGGAATTCATAATACTAATATGAGTACTTTAAGATGTAAACTCTGGAAAGGGAGTAGAGGCGCAGGGATGATGAAGGGGAATAAGGAAGGATGTGAAATGGAATGAAATAGAGATTAAGGAAGTTGTTTATGTTAAGGAACAAGATGAAAATAGGAATGAGGAAGCTAAAAGGGCTAAGGTTACTAAAATTGTTATCCCTGAAGTGCTTAATGATGGTAAAAAGTCTGCTAATGTTGTTTTTGATAATGTTAATTCTGAGGTATTAATGCTACTATTAATGGTGGAAGTAGTAGTTGTTAATGATAATGAAAATCAATCAAAGGAAATTAGGATTAAATTTTGGGGTAATATTAAAGAGGATTGAGAAACTTGAACATGAAAATCTACCATTAGAAAACCTATATCATTGCTAGTTTTATTAAAGGTTTATCTAAGGTGGAGGCAAAAAATAAATTAAAATTATATGTGCCGAGGTGATTACAAATGAGACTGGAAAAAAAGTGGTGGATAGGAATCTAGTTGTTAAAGGGAAGTAGTAAGAAGTGGGGTATTATTAAGCTCTGGTTGGGTAATTTTGTGGGGGATATTTAATGGGTCATGAGGGAGATATCTATGGGGATTTTAAAGAAGAATGTGAGGCCATATCCAATGGAAGAATATAATTGTGAATGAGAGGGTTGTATTTCTTGAAATTCTGAAGGAATGTCTTATGAATAGTTATTGTAGAAAGGTCACTGGGTTAGTTGATAGGAAAAATCATTGCTTCAAAGATGGGAGGCCTGGTCTTTGTTTGTCTAAGACAGAACCTAAGAAAATTCCATTATGGGTTAAAATTTTTAATGTTTCACTTAAAGCTAGGATTAATGTTAAGGGCATTAGCAGGATTGCTAGTAGGTTGGGTAATCATATAATTATGGATAAAATTACTGCTACTATGTGTGAAAATAAGTATTGGATGTCTAAATTTGCTAAAGTTTTGATTGAAGTTGATGCTGAAAATGCTTTGGTTGAATCAATTGAAATCTGCTATAAGAGTCTAGGAAAGTCAATATTTCTAGAATTGGAATATGCTTGGAGACCTCCATCTTGTTCTCAGACTGCAAGGACTTTTGGTGGGTGCAAGTGGTTTATGTTTTAAAGATCATTTAGGGTCTAGGAGAATATGGCATATAACATAAGAGGAATAAACCAAATAGAATGAGTAAGGAAAGTTGTGAATGATTAATAATGTGGCATGGCACAATGATAGTAAAAGGTAAAACTCGGGACATAGAGGTAGCAGAGCAGTGGGTCGAACAAAAGTAATGCAAGAGTAATTGGAGAGTGAGAGAGCTAGCGGTAACTCAAACGTGGTTAGTGTTCAACTAGAATAGATTCAAGCGTGGTCTATACGATTATGGCCATATGGTCGGCGAGTGTGGTGTCTTTTGAAGAGTCGTAGGGCAAGAGTGGGAATAATAGATACGAGGAAGGTAGTCTATAATATGTAAGGTATAGGAAGTGGATAGGAAGTCGCCTCAAGAATAGTGAAGGCGGAGTTTTTTTTAATGTAGATAATGCTAATAATAGAATATAGAAGCTCAAGGAGAAGAACAAATATAAGGAATTAAAAGGCAAAAAGTATGAATGAAAGTCAGAAGAAGATGGAAACTATGAATAGATTCTCTATGCTTAATGAGGTTATGGAAGAAGATAATGTAGAAAATTGGCAGCAGTTAAAACATAAAATTGATGTGGCTTGTGAAATGCAGATCCTTATCCCCAATGAGGAAATGATTTCATGGTCTACGCATAATGTGAGATAATGGTATGTTATGACAGAAACACCTAGACACTCGCTGAGTATAAGAATCTATAAAGTTGCTAATTTGTTTCTTAAGAGATAATGTTGAGTAACTAGGAAAGGAAGAGAAGTTTGAGGCTAATAGTATATGGTGTGAAAACTATTGCACAGGATAAAAGGCAAACAGTGGAGTGTATAGGAAAGTAATGAAGAGTGTCTCTAAATATGACTCATAAATCAACTTTTGGGGTTTGTATGATCAACGTTAACAGAAATGTCAACTAGCTAAGTTTGAGGGAGTTTAAAATTGGAAACAACAGATAATTGAAATAGTTTTTGACTCCTTTTATTTGCAGTTGCTCTTAATTTACCTCTCTAGACTGATCTACATGTTAAGAGAGGTTGTGGACATAGAATAATGTATATGAAGCCTATTAATCAAGAGGGATACCTTTAAGTCAAATAAGAGACACAAAATTAAATCGTGCCATTTGGGAACACGAGATAACCATCGATGTTATGGAGGAGGTGGCTAAAAAACAGTCAGCACATTTTTCTTTTATAGCAAGGAATAATGTTGATAATGTCAGTGGTATTAGTAAATCTCAGGTGCAGAGTAAAATGCATCAAATCCTCTCTTTGTTTAAATGTTGATGAACATATCTTCTTGGAACATTAGAGGTATGAATTCAACCTTATTGTTTTATTAGAGAGAAAAATAATATTAGTATGGTGTGGTAAAGTGGTAGGCAACACATTTGGAAAAAAAATGGTGTATCGTATGTAAAAAAAAGAGTTTTTGGTAATTTGGAATTGGGTATCAAATTATGTGGTAGTAGTAGGGGATGTAGGATAAATGTTGGTTGGGATCCCAATGTCCTTAATGTTACTCTACTTTCTCAAAGTGACCAAGTTATGCATTATTTGGCTTCTCCTATTGTCTGTTTTAAGGAGGTATATTTCTTTCATTTATGGTGAAAATGATTTAAAGGACAGGCTGGCTTTATGGGAAAATCTTAAGGTTCATTATATTGATGATGGTGAATCCTCATGAGCTATGCTTGGTGATTTTAATGTGAATCTTTATGCTAAT
>BQNB010026644.1:5332-16213 GCA_026074375.1 Tanacetum coccineum | reverse complement strand
AGTTATAGTCCCTGTAGTTCTTGCCTAATGAAAACTAATGTAATTCCGATATGTCACCATATTTTAAGGCTAACAATGTTTAACTGCGATACAGAAAAAAGCCGGTTTTCTAAAGCCTAACATGCACATCCATCACAAGAAGCAACACCACTAAGATCTACATTCTAGGTTTCATACAATCATAAATAAATAAAATAGATGGTTTAGCCAAGCATGTTAAAGATAAAGCAAGAACATAGATGAATCAAACAACACATAGACATATTGAATGATTAAATAAATCTTACTTGATTAAAACTTGAGTTAGAGGAAGTACAATAGGGTTTTAGGCCCTAAATTCATCCCTAACAGCTGCTAAATAAACTAGGGTTTGTACCCTCTTTTTACTCTAAAGTTACACTCAAAACCCTAAATTCGAGTTTGTATATATAGGAAAAACACTATGACGGCATTACGTTTTAATCGTGACGTTGTCATAAAAGAGAATATTCTAGATAATGGGCTGGGTTGTATGCTCTGACGCCATCGTGGAATCTTATGACGCAGTCTTAATCTTTGTGGTGACGGCGTCACGTTGTATCGGTGACGCCGTCTCCAGCCACTGTAGAGAAATTCTTAAGCAATGTTGGTGTAGGTCTGTAGTCTTGTCTGTTTCTTCTCCAAATGAGCCAAAGTCATGTGTAATTCTTCCAAATGCCTTCCAAATGAGAAATACCTAAAAAGAAACGATTAAGTACCTATTTTGGGGCATAAATGCACGATTTGGGGGGTCAAACAACCCTAAAAATGTGTATAAAATGACACCTCATCAAATACCCCTACACTTAGGATTTCCTTGTCCTCAAGCAAATAGGCTTTTCTACCTAGACAATAACAATATAAGGGTCCATTTTACCTATTCTTAAACATATTTTACAACACAACCTTCTAGACCTCGTAATTAAAAGCAAGGAAAATATATACTAGCACCTCACATAAGTGTTTGGGGATTCTCTCTTTTACTCGGTTGTATAATAAATTATAACATATGAGGGAAATGAAAAATCAACACTCATTACCTGTCATAGCATATAATGACCTAGGCTTGGTAAGGAAAAACCTCCACCGCTAGGTGCAAGCATTATTCCATTACTATCTAAGAGGTTTTTATGAAAGGGTGTGGGTGTAGGTGTAAGATAACATATAATGGAAACGAAAACGGATAGGATACATTTGGGTGGCTTTGGGTGAATTTAGAGTGGAAGGGTTAGCTAATTATTTACACGAATACACTTTGGTTTGGTTGCTAAGCCAAGACTCGTCAAAGATTACCAAACTCTATACAACTTTACATTAATCTTCTTTCTTTCTTTTTTTGAATAACATAATACATCACATGGGGTTTATAATACGTACCCCTACACTTGAGCTTTTGCATGTCGATATTTACAATTAATAATTGACCTCGATTTGAGGTGGATCAATAACATGGAGATCATCTAACAAATATATAGGGGTATTGACTTAACTTTTCTTCCCCATTCTTCCGTAAAATAAATACTACCATGAATCCCAAATCGTCCAAAATGTATTTACTAGGATAAGGTATCTTAATTAACTTGGGTTAAACACAATAATGTACTAAAGGTGAGTACATATAAGGTAGGCTAAGGCAATTTGGGTGTAACGATTGGTTTACGGGTGACAATGTTCTTCATTAATAGTTGTATTAACCGAAAAATGTCGAGATCCAGGAAAAAGGGTAGGCTCAGAGGTTGTACTTGGGGTATCCTGTACTTAAGGTGAGTGCATGGCAAAGGGTGTGGGGATAGTTACATGATCGGTGTGATCATAATAACAATTACAGGTTTAAAACATTGGTTAATCCTAATGCCTCTTATCAAGCAAATCCAAATACTTACTATGCGGTCTCGGGATGCATCACAAAAACAAGTTCTAGAATTTAATATGCTACCGGTACACTCATATGAATTTTAAAACACAGACATTCCAGAAAAGGTGACAAGGCAATGCATCATGGCCGTAACGAGGAATAGACATGCCTGCAGATCAACCCTAACTCAAACCGGGTAAAGATAAATCATTTTGGAGTTACCAACGATGGGTACCCGAGTCCTAATGATCTAAGGTGAACCTCAATTTTTGGGGTAGAACTTCTGAGGGTTATTAGCTAGTCTATAAATTCCTATCTATTGAGACGCTATTTAATACTTGTTTCTCGTCGGTACGTGTCGTAAAAAATTTTAAAATTGGTAATAATTAAACCTTTTTGCTAGGTTTCGATATATACCCATCATTTTATGGACAAAAGCAAATGGCAATGAAAAGAATAGTTTCTAAAGGCTTGTTCCCCTACAATTATGTATGAACAATTGTCCCTAATGTTCTATATATAGTACCCGTTATCAACGAATATAGGAATAGAAACAAGGGAAAAGAAATAGTACTCCCTGGTTTACTTATATTAGAGAAGAAAATGCGTTAACTGGTTAAATCGTCCTACGAGATAATCCAAATGAAACTTTCCTAAGAACTTCTAAGCTTCTTCTCATCAAATATAACCTGTAAATCAAAAGACAAAGATAACTATACAAAGCATAAAATGTGCGATTTACCAATATACAATGTGAATTTAGGGTTCGACTCGATAGATAGGATGGAATAATTGTTAAACTCATTAGGTTTTGCAAGTTTATAACAGAAGAAGAATACATATATTAAATGTTATGCAAGTTTTATTTTAAAAAATAATTATTTTTTTTGAGTTTTCTTGACCTCGGCGTTTGATGGACGTCAGGGTTTGTGTGACCCCGTCACAGGTGACGTGGTGACGGCGTCGCGTGTTAATCGTGACGCCGTCTCCACAGTCTGTGAAAATGAAATTTTTGTTTTTGATGAAAAATTTCCTGCACTTGATTCCATAAGTTAATTCATGTATAAATGGCTGCATAAAACCTGAGATTTAACAATTAATCCATATGACTCAAAAACTGAACGAATTAATATACAATTCTTTTAACAGGTTTTATTTGGCTAAAAGCCGTAAATAAATCCCTACACTTATTGTTTGCAAAATACCTTTGAGTGAAATTAAGACGAGGTTAAAGATAAAACAAAGCATGATTACAATGATTCAAACATATAAACACTATTAAGGAATTTAAAACACACAATACCTACTAATTTGTAGGAAAAGTAAATTGGGTTGGCCTCCAAGAAGCGCTTTTCTTTATTAACGAGTCTTGTAGCTAGACTCGCAACTCACACATCCTTATTTGATTTCCATCACCATCCATTCGGTTAGGTATTCAGGTCCTAAGCTTAGGAATTCTTTGTAAAATCCTAGTATCTTGCTCATCACATACTCTACTCCTCTTTTCTTATCTTCTTCGTTCCTAAGATAGACTGATTTGGTATGCTCTTTTTTTAAATCCAAAAATGAGTCGTATTGTTCTATCTTATGGGGCATCTTATAGACAACTTCATCGACCCCGTTAATGAATCTTACAACACTTTTGGGTGGGTCATGAGTCATGTTGGATATTTCTACAAAAGGCCCCCCTAGTACCACTTGTGACAACCTAAGGTCTATGATTGAACTAATATCATCGACAATCTTGAAGTCTATGACATAGGTGAAGTTTCCACGAAGACATGCATCCGTTTAATCCTTCATGTTAAATTGCTAATTCCACTTGCATTTTCCCTAGGGTAAAGTTTTCTCCTCATGATCCAATTGTACATCATTCGGGTCATGATATTTAGAGGGGAGAGTTAAGTTTAATGTAAGCTTGGTTGATTGACGTGTCCAATATTGCTGGTATCTTAAGGTGTAGGGCATCCTTCTGTGTTGACTGGGTTCCTTAGAATATTGAGGAATTGGGCACTCATTTGGTACCTTTGGTAGGTTGTTCATCTAGATCGAGAAGTGTCGAAGTACTCCATACCGGTATCTTGTTGTTGCCCCTTCCCTTCATTGGGACCCTCATTTTGGGGTTCATCATCATCTTGTATGATCTCGATGAACATTACCTTCTTCCATCATCCTCTTTAGTGCAGACGCTTTTGTATTGGAGGGATTGAGGAACCACCGAGCGATTCATGCATCGATTTTAGTTTTGTACTTGTTTCGTGGTCGATGGTAGCTAATAGGATCAGCTGTGGTGTGGGTTAGAGTTGGTGTTTCTGGTGTTTTCCTTCTTCTTGTTTCCCCGTTGGCTAATTACACTTGGGATTCTTTGGGACTTGGGATGGATTGAGATGGCGTTAATTGAGCTATGATTTATGTTGAGCATGGCGGGTCCATTATTGGGTAAGAATCGAGCAAACGAACTGGATGGAGTTCCAGAGTTTTGGGTTCTTTGACGTATCACTTGGTAATGTACCGGTTCTTCGATCGGTGATGGTTTTCAACACAATGTAGTTTGTTGGTCATCCTCCTTGGTTGTCGTTTGGAATCGACTTCAAACTTAGACAATATAGCAGTATATGATGCCATGATTTGGGAAACCAGTCCTTATATATTGATTTGATTGTTAAAATTTTGTGGACGGTTGTAAGGAACGGGTCGGATTCGAAAAACCGTTGGTTTAGGAACAGGTTAAGTGGGTTTGAGTAAATTGTTTTGGGATTTTGGGGTTTTTTCACCTAAGGTTTGGGTGACTTTTCCATGATGGATTGTAGGTGTCACCAAGATTGTTTTGCTCGGGCTTGAAAGTATACCACTTACCTCCCACTTCATCGGTACGCGAGGATGCGTATTCAACAAAGGCTTGTTCGGGGTCTTCCATGCAATACTGAGTCGTGTGGACCACTACAGATTTTCACATGAGGTGTGATTTTGTTTACTTGGGTAGGCTGTGTCGAAGCAAGATGAGCCTCCATCAAGCGTTGGACTTATTTTCGAGCTTGATTAGACGGCGGTCGGATGTACTCGGGACATCTTGAGGCAAAGCGATTGCCTTGACCGGCTTAGCGAAATCCCTTGGGTCGTTCCAACTTTCGTTGTCATAGAGGGCGAGGTCCTCTAATATGCCAGGTTTCTTTAGCGGTTGAGGTCACGAAGCTTACCATCGGCCGATTGGTCAATGGTTCGTCTTGTGACGGGATTGACATGGTCATAAAAAAATTTGGAATTAGAGCCAAGGTCGAGCTTGATGTAGGGACTTTTTGGAAGTATGTCTTGTTTAAAACGAGGTCCATGATTCGGGATAGGGGATTTCAATGGATGTTGTTGAACTAAGATATCGTTGCGAGTTTGTGGTCCTTCGGTGAAAAGAATTGAGCAAGGAATAGGGTAGTAAGACTCCCCCTTGTGGGATGGATACTGCTGGAAGACATTCAAGCAAATTGCATGCTTGATCGGTAGGGAACAATTGAAATAAACACAGGCACGTTCTTTCCCTATTTTCATCGTCAAGGTCAAGTGAGTCCACAAGTTTAAGAAAATCCTTGAGGTGTTGATTAGGATCCTCGGACCGAAGTCCGTGGAATAAGCATCCGTTTTGCACCACCGAAATGGTGTGGATCTGATGTGGTACCACGTTGTTCCCTACAAAGTGCTCAGATGTATTCCTGAGCCTAGTGGCTTGGTTTGTAGTAGTCTCCTAGAGTACGGATAGGATTATAGTCTCCATGGTGGTTGAAAAACTCATTTTTGAATGGTTCTTCTATTTATAGCCTCTTAAAAAGTCTGATACGCCGTATTGGCATAGCCCATACGGTAGAATTGAGCTTAGGCCAATACGGCGTATTGGGGGTGTATCCCTTGGAGTGCGCGCAAAGTTTATAATCAATATGATATTCATTCCCAAAAGATAAATATCTTCGTATCTCTTAATAGTTATCTTGATGGATACGCCATATGGCAGAAGTGGTATACGCCGTATTGGGAATTGTTTATACGTGTTTTCTTGTGAAGAGTTAGCGCTGATACACCGTATCTCTTTTCCTGGATACGGCGTATTGGTCAGAATTGAGTAATCTTCAAATGTCTTCATTTTAGCTCCAAAAATATGCGCCTTTTAGCATGTCTTCACAAATCACTCCTCAATACTGCAAATAACACTTTTAAGCAATTAAGTACAACTTCTTCGCATGAATTATTTAAAAAATGGTAACTTATTTCTGGATAAAATGATAGTATAAATGTGACGTTATTTGATGTCATCAAATATCCCCCCACTTGAATCCTACTTGTCCTCAAGTAGACTCTAGATTATATTGAAATGTATCTAACGATGTCATGATTTTTCTGTTTATGCACTTCTTTCGTTTTAATCACCCCATGTACATGACCAAGCACCCGTGAAATATGGAAATGAAATCATCAGATCACTCCAATAATCTAGGGGTGTAACATTTAAGTGGTTCGCCTCATTTGCATCGGTTTGATT
Organism: Tanacetum coccineum; assembly: GCA_026074375.1. NCBI lineage: Eukaryota > Viridiplantae > Streptophyta > Magnoliopsida > Asterales > Asteraceae > Tanacetum > Tanacetum coccineum. The sequence goes on along the minus strand of BQNB010026644.1, from coordinate 9,818 downwards.
AGCTTCATCTCATAAGCTTGACAAGGATAACATCTCCACCACTAGAGTAAGGAGAAACTAGTCAAAAGGTAAATTAGGTTAAGGTTCGGGTGTTGATAGTTCAACGCAAACTTTCACCAAAGTATCCATACCAACAAGGCAGCTGAACCACACATACATGGCCGTAACGACCAAGAATATGCATGTATGATTTAGAATCAATACTCATTCGTATTTAAACCAGCGGTAAGATGAAGAAGGGACATAGGGTATAGAGCTTCAACTTTCACCAAAAAGTCGTTAAATCAACAAGGCTGCTGAGTATCACATACTATGGCGAAACGTCGGAATAGACATGCTGCTCGATAACACATCCTCATTCGAGTAAAACCCAAGGTTAGTCATCAGGAAAGGGAAGTAAATGGTTGTTAAATAAAATTCACAAAAACAAATAGATTAAGCTTGAACAAATAAGGTAGTTGCTAGAAACTTTTCCCTGACCGTTCCATGATAAAAGACTCAAAATTTTACAACACCTCGATCCATAGAGATGACAAGACACCTAGTGGCGTTCCATAACGGTCAACTTCCATTTACATCTTAAAGTTACATACTTTTACAAAAGTAGTGATATCGGCCACTTAATACAAAATTATACATCGTTGATTTTTATCCACGAATAATCGATCCTTCTAAGAATTTCATCGGTTTAAGTTTAGCGAACCGACTATAAAACTTCCTTCTCTATTTTGATGCATTTTTTTATTTTTTCCATTTTTTCCATTTTTTCATAAACTTAAACTCGGTGCTAGTTCATCGTCTTCACAATCATCATTTTTTCTGGATAATTATTCACTTTAACACTTCAACTTCGGATATATACATAATCGGAAAGTAGCAAATACAAGAGATAATATTTCTCATTGGCATTGTGTAATTTTCCGACCATTACAGAGATAGAAACTTCACTTTGACATGGGAAAATACACAAACTATTACACAAAGCAACTAGGAAACTTTAATTAGTAGCTTATCTAGAGGTTGGCCTATGGTGGTAAGTGTAACGAAATAGACATATGGTGTGAAAAAGACAGGAATGGCTCAACATGTTTTTCTAGGGGATCTTACTCGTATGGTGAGAGTAAGCAAAGGGTTACACGGGATTTAACTAACCAGTGTAGTTAGTTAATTTTACAACATTTAGGCTTTTTGGTGTATTCCTAGAAATTTACCGTTAAAAATGTTCTCCATCTAAATCCATAGTACTCATCATTGTGGTCTCGAGTGATATACCAGGCCAAGTTTTAAAGTCCACTACATCACCGGCACACTCATATTTTTATGGAATTTTTAGTAAACGTTTGGAAATGGAATAGGCTTAATTCTCACAATTTGGCATTAAGGGTTATAGTGCGCGAGGTCATGTAACTAGTAATTTTTACAAAAGTTATGCTAGAAAAAATTTTAAATTTGGCATAATTTAAGCACATTAGCATGTTATTTATAAAAGAAAGGACAAGTAGGCATTCTAATTCTCCATCCCCCCACTTAGATTATACAACGTCCTCGTTGTATAGATAAAACAATTAAGAAAATTAGAAATAGAATTAGAACGAGATATGTTGCTCGGGATGATTCTCCAATTTGAGTTCTTGAGCAAAAGTGTGTTGACGAGGCTTCAGAATGCTTTGTACGAGTTCAACACACGTCTTTTTTAGAGTATACCATATCGTCGATTTCCTAAAAGATTAAAAGACAAAAGTGCAATTCCTATATCTGTTATACAATGGTTACAATGCAGGAAAACAATTAAACACACAACTGTACAGGGATCAATACGCCGTATCCCAAACCCTAGGATACGCCGTATTGTTCCTGTAAAAACAATTAAAAAATTTAAAGTACTGGAAATTAAATTACAGACTGATAACGTCCAGACACATCCATACGCCGTATCCAGAGGGGTTTGATATGCCGTATGGAGTGTCTGGGAAGACAGACTCGTGCAAACAATTTAAAAACAATTCAAACAATTTAAATTGACTGGGTTGTCTCTCGAGAAGCACTTTTTTTAGCTAGTCGTTAAGTTCGACTTTTTTCCTTCTGCTTCCACACTTTCCATCGGCTTCATGTCAATACATGTTTCATGCAAAGGTTTTTGAAATCTTGAGCTTGTAATCAATCAATGAGCTATGTTGCTGAACTTACTGCCAGACTTGATTCTATCACACAAAAGCAAACCAAAATCATATCATAATATATACAAGTAATCAAAGTACAGTACAAGTCCACAAAAGATAATAAAGGAGTAATGGGGAGAGATTAAGGGTCAGATGGTTCATCTGTGTGAGGAGCTTGATGGAGGTGCGACATTGTTTGTCTTGGGTTTGATAAGACTCTGGTTTAGGACATTCGCGAGGCTACGTCAAGGGTGCTATCAATTGCCTAATATGTACGGCCTCTGGCATACATTATAGCTGCATCATACAGCTAATTTTCCAGGTGGAGACTCGGGTCTGCTCAGTAATAGAGCTCTCAACAACTCCTTGCAAGCCTACAACACTCTGTCGTAACTCGCACACAACTCTCCTGAGCTATCTATCTCTATGAATAGTCAGGGTGAAGGAGGTGGTATGGTAGCGGTGGCTGATGGTGCCTGTACAAGTGCTGGAACAATGTGAGCCCTCATCAGCTGCAGGAGCATCATTAGCGGCTCCAGGGGCACCAGCCTACATCAGGTCTTGCTGCCTCTCTGTTATCGGGGCTTCCTATGCCCAATGTATCGCCAAACCCGCGGTGTTGAGCCTAGTAAGCGTATCTAAATCAATTATGAAAGCTCACTGACAAGAACACATCTACATACCTCTCAACCTGAATCATAACTAATCCAAAATGAGCTGTAGTCGCCAATGAGTGGACCTCCAGATAATCGAAACTCCACTCTTTTTCCTCCCCTCTGACATGTCTAACAGATATTATGCTAGTAGATTGGGAATGTTAGCAGTCCTTTGGTCTATGGTCCTCAATTAGAAGAGATCGGACCCTAGTCACTTCTCCGCACCCTATCCTCTAACAGAAATACTACATGCATCATCCTGTAGCAACAGTCTTCTCACAAGAGTCTATGATGTGAACAATAGGAGGGAGCATGCCCCAAGAAGTCCCCGTCGATGACCTCTCTATCCATATTCTTAAGATCCCTTGTCGGGGATCATGTTGCGGTCGTCGTAGGACTTCTACAAGAAGTTTTACAACTCCCTAGGCAGAGCACCTAATTGTTGTAGTAGTATAGGCAAGACTCGGGGGGTTGTTATCGTTCACTCGAGGAATAGGTTGGGAAGGCTTGATCACGATCTAACATAATTCTAAGGGTTGAGGAAAAATTATTTTTGTATTTTTATGTTTTATAGAGAATGCTAGTAAATTCTATTATTGGAGAAATTGTTAGTTTTAGCTATTAAATTAAATATTATAACATATGGGGGAAACAAAAAATCAACACTCATTACTTGTCATAGCATATAAATTACCATAGGCTTGGTAAAGGATTAAACCTCCACTGCCTTGTCACCCTTGTGATGATCTGTGTAACTATTTCCTAAGTCATGAACGAATTACACAAACCCGTCGTCTAATTAGTATTCTGCTAGAGCAACGCACGCGTAAGGTAGTATGAAGACTATTACATGGCCTTTAGGAGTACACTAAGTGCATGTGAAATATATTAAAAGTGGATCAACCATATTAGGGGGCAAGGTAGTATGAAGACTATTACCCGATGGTATCCTTTCTACACAATCATGTTTCCCTAGACATATCAACAGCGATACAAACAAAAGCTGGTTTTCTAAAGCCTAACATGCACATCCATCACAAGAAGCAACACCACTAAGATCTACATTCTAGGTTTCATACAATCATAAATAAACACAATAGAAGGTTCAGCCAAGCATGTTAAAGATAAAGCAAGAACATAAATGAATCAAACAACACATAGACATATTGAATGATTAAATAAACCTTACTTGATTAAAACATAAGTTGGAGGAAGTACAATAAGATTTTTAGGCCCTAAATTCGTCCCTAACAGCTGCTAAATGAACTAGGGTTTGTACCCTCTTTTTATTCTAAAGTTACACACTCAAAACTCTTAATTCGGGTTTGTATATATAGAAAAAACACTATGACGGCATCGTGTTTTAATCGTGACGCCGTCATGAAAGAGAATATTCTAGATAATGGGCTGGGTCGTATGCTCTGATGCCATCGTGGAATCTTATGACGCCGTCTTGATCTTTGTGAGGACGGCGTCACGTTGTATCTGTGACGCCGTCTCCATCCACTGTAGATAAATTCTTGATCAATGTTGGTGTAGGTTCGTAGTCTTGTCCATATCTTCTCTAAATGAGCCCAAGTCACGTGTAATTCTTCCAAATGCCCTCCAAATGAGAAATACCTAAAAATAAACGATTAAGTACCTATTTTGGGCATAAATGCATGATTTAGG